>JASWJB010000208.1:0-78555 GCA_032433595.1 Conoideocrella luteorostrata
CAACAACAACAACAACAACAACAACTCGAACTTAACCCTAACCCAATTGCCTACCAGAGAGCTATCGTCTGCCGCGGCACATCTTGCTTTCTCGCCAAGACTACCGGCGCGCCTGAGTTCGACAGAGTTGTAAAATACTCCTGGACTTCTAGCACACGGCCACCTGAGGCTGACCTTCTTAACAAAGCAAGCGAACGCGGCGTCAAGGGTCTCGCGAAGGTGGTTGGGTACAAAGAAGAAGTTACCAGCATTAGCAAGCTTCGTGATGGCCTGATTTTCCCAACACCGTACGACAACCGCATCTTGCGCGTACTCGCCATCTCTCCAGTGGGCCGATCCATCTGCCGGTTCAACTCTGTTGTGGAATTACTCGAAAGTCTTCGCGATGCCATCAAGGCGCATCGATCTCTCTACGTAGACGGCAAAATCCTTCATCGAGATATTTCCGAAAATAATATAATAATCACTGATCCGGACAAGGCAGATGGCTTCAAAGGCATGCTTATAGACCTGGATTTGGCCGAGGAAAGAGGCACCGGCGCAAGCGGAGCTGGCACGGTGGAGTTTATGGCGATTGAGGTACTTCTTGGAATATCGCATACGTATCGTCACGATCTTGAGTCATTCTTCTACGTCCTACTCTGGCAGTGTGCCCGTCGCAGTTGGGAGTTGCCACAACAGCACAGGCAACCCCCTAAAAACTCCCTACGGGGCTGGTATACGGGCGACTATAACGAAATCGCAAATGCGAAACTTGGCCATGCGGCCGGGTCTACATTCGTATTGAGGGAATTTCCCCCAGAGTTTGACTGCGTCAAGCCACTTTGCAGAGAGTTGCGGAGAATATTATTTCCCATATACAATGGTAAGCTCTTCACTGGCACACCACAAGAGCCCAACGTACTTTATGACCCAATTGACAGAGCATTTGGCGATGCGTTGGCAGAGATTAGGCAGGCAGGCGGAGATGGAAAGGGTGATAGTGTCAAGAATAAGCTGCTTAGGAAGCTACTGACCAAGGTGGCAAATGGTGGCAAATACTGACAAATTAGTTGATTTCAAAGCTGCTTATTAATTCGATGATTACGAATGCATAGATAGAATTCATCTATAACAAGAGGTCTAATTCCTCGTCAATTAGATAGAATTCAAGGATAATTCCACTGCTTAGATCTTCCATAGCTGCTCCACTTCGTGACAGTTATGAGCCCGGTCTGCCCACATACTTCCACTGTCACGTTGCGCTATTATACGAATTTTTATTCTATCAATTCTACCAATTCAAGCAAGATACTATGGATCACTCTAAGAGTCCTTCTTCCCACCCTAGTCTTCAAGGGACTAGTAATTGGAATCAGTGGATATTAATTATCAAGAAGCTTGCTGTTGCTGAAGGTGTCTGGCAGTATCTAGACCCGGAAGCACCTAACAGACCCGAATTCAACGAACCTATCGAGCTAATTCCCGGCTTGGTCAATCCGGATGCCACAAGCATCGTCGACCTTGACGCTGACGATTTCAAGAGGTTCGATTTCCTGACCACTCAATATCGTACGAGATTACAGGGTTATTATCGCCAAAAGAAGGCAATTGCTAGCATCCAACGGCACATCATTTTGACTATCGGCAATTACTATGATATCATGGTCCTAGAAGAAGATGTGGCTGGCTAGCTAGAAGCACTGAAAAATCGGCTTAAACCCACATCGTATGACTATCAACGAGGGGTCTTGGATAGATACAAGGAAGTGCTAAAGGCACCCAACCGTACTAAGATTCAAGCCTGGATTACAAGCTGGCAGAAGGTCCACCAGGAAGCCTTGAATATTGGACTTCCTGACGTTCAGGGAATTCGGCCAACGCTAGATTTCCTAGCATCTGTGGCCAAAGTAAGCCCGTTATTTTCCGACTACTGGAATAACCGGATTCGTGATAAATCTACCACCAACAAGGTCGGGTGGCAGGATAAGATTCCTGACGGCAGGAAGATTAGTGACCTTTTTGAGCAGCATTTCTAAAGTCAGAAAACCACGGAATCCAAGGGAGGAGCATTTTCAGCCACCTTCCAAGGTCAGGATGCTAGTCAACAAGGTCATTAGACTAGTCAGTCAAATTCAACATTAAATTCAACAAATTCAAATAAATCCAAGCGCACTCCTCGATGCCTATGTGGTGACAAGCATTGGTACTGGGATTGTGAATATCTAAATATCCAGAAGAGGCTAGCTAATTGGCAACCAGATCAGTCAATTCAAGCCAATATTGATAAGAAGCTAAAGGACCCAAAGACTTAAGGTCAGGTAAACCGAGCCTTAAAGAAAGTTAACAACAAGCTAAATCAGAAGGCAGAAAATGACAAGAAACCGGATATTAAAGGCACTGCATTTGCCGGATTCCACACTCATCAGGAAGATAGTCAGGAAATCTATCCATTACGGGATTCCTTCCTTCTTGACTCAGGGTTAAATATCCACATTTGCAATAATATCGCACGTATCAAGGAATATTAGCCTAGTTAGACAAAAGAGATAATATTCGCCGGTAATAACAGGATTCTAATCCATGGATACGGGAAGGTCTATCTTCAACTTTCTGATGGGCTCTTCCTGCTGCAGAACGTAGCGTATATTCCTACGTTCCACACGAATATCGCGTCTTTGGATATCTTCATAAGCAAGGGATTCAATTGGAATCCAGCCACTGGAATCGTAACCAAAGGCAATAACAAGGAAGCTATCTTCCGTACAACCCGAATTCACGGTCAACCCGTCATCGAATTCAACCACATCGGTCAAATTGAACCTAGTCATATCGGTCAAATTGAACCTATCCAATCCGATCAAATTGAACCAATTCAATCCAGCCAAATTGGAAGCTTCCTATCATCTAGAGACCAAAGGTCAGATCAGTCAGCCGAGGCCAATATCTGGCATCAACGATTAGGTCATCTAGGCGCAGATGCCCTAGAACATCTAGTGGAAGAGACCACCGGCAGTCGGATTCAAGGTCCGCTCAAAATTGACTGCGAGGCCTGTTCCGTATCTAAGGCCACAAGACAGGTATCCAGAAGACCACCTCTAGGACCTAGCCCGAGACCGTATTATCGAATATCAATTGACGTATTCCAATTGAACACATCGTACAACAACAAGAAGGTTGCTCTTCTTATCATTGACGAATTTACCGGCATAGTCCACATCTATCAATGTGTGGATTCCACTCAGGATACCCTTATGGAATCCCTTCAGAATCTACAAGCATTTATTTAACGCCAATACCAGCTAGGTATCTGTAAGGTTCATCGCGATAATGACCGAGGCCTTTAATCATTATTCCAATCGTGGCTTAGTCAACAAGGCATTCAAGACGAGCCTTCTGCACCTTATACGCCTGCCTAGAATGGTGCCGCGGAACGTACAGGAGGAATTATTAGCTCAAAAGCAAGAACAATGCAGATAGTAGCTAATTTGCCAGCAGAACTATGGCCTGAATTCTGGTCTGCTGCTGTGTACCTTCACAACTGATCACCACAATAGTCTAGAAGCTGGAAAACGCCTTTCAAGCAGCTTCAAAAGTGGCTTATAGAAAACAACCGTGATACCGGATACCTTGATTCAAGGCCGGATATCCGGCATCTTCGAGCCTATGGATGCCGGGCCTATCCAATGACTACTGAAGCCCTTCAAGGCATTCAAAAACGATCCCTGAAGACTAGCCCGCACGCTGAAATAGGATATCTAGTCGGATACGAATCCACTAATATCTTCCGTATCTGGATTCCTTCAAAATCTGAAGTCAGACGGGTCAGAGATGTGACCTTTGATGAAAAGACCTTCTATCAGATATCTGATATTCGAATTCAACAGCAGCCACAGGTCCTCTTGCCGGCACATATCGAAGAATCAGAATCTGAAGACGACGAATTTGACGATATCAGGTCTACGATCCATGTCAACACATATGATCCAGAACCTAGTTAGTCATCTAGTCAGATATCAAGTCTATCAACAGACCTAGATTCTATTTATCTAGGAAGTCAGGCATCAGATAATAGGCCTGCAAGCAGGCATGCAAGCAGCATTCCTGAATATCACGATTCTTCAATATCCGGAACCACTATACAAGGCAGTCTTGAACCAGAGGAGAATAGCAGTGCTAGGCCGCTGCGGCGCTCCGAAAGGTACCGCCGGCCCACGCCAAAAGCCACACAAAAGCAGGTATTCTTTAGTGCATTCGCAATTGGCCGCACAGAACGACCCCACCGGCGCACTATGCCTCTAGAACCTAGGAATTGGAAGGAATTAGCAGACCATCCGTACGGGCATCAATTCAAGGAAGCTGCTTACAAGGAATTCAATGACCTTCAACAACGAGGGACTTTTCAACCTATCCGATGTGACGATACTAGTCAGAGGGCCCTGCCACTGACCTGGGTCTTCAAATATAAGTATGATAAGCATGGATATCTAACGAAATTCAAGGCCCGGTTGTGTGTTAGAGGGGATCTTCAAGAGCCATCTGAAAAGGATACCTATGCAGCAACCTTAGCCGGGAAGACATTCCGTACGATGATGGCGATAGTAGCTAAATTCGACCTAGAGACTAGGCAGCTAGATGCGGTCAATGCCTTCACGAACAGCCTGCTGGATGAAGAGGTCTATATCTTATACCCTGACGGAATGCGACAATCCGGCTGGATATTAAAGCTTTTGCGAGCATTATACGGTCTGCGAAGGTCTCCCATGTTGTGGCAACAAGACCTTAGTCAGACCTTCGAAAAGCTAGGTCTAAGACCTTGCCCAGAAGACCCCTGTGTCTTCAACAACGATAAAATCACCGTATTCGTCTACGTAGACGATATCGTCATTGCATACAGGTTATTAGATTCTGACCTTGCTGATCAATTGATACAGAACCTGAAAGACGCGTACGATATGCAAGACCTTGGAACCTTACGATGGTTCCTAGGAATCCGAATCATTCAAGACCGGAAGACCCGGAAAATATGGCTATGCCAGGATTCCTATATCGAGAAAATAACCACTAGGTTCAATATTCCTAGAAGTGAGACCTTCAACGGAAATCCGATGCCTGGAAACCAGCTGCAGCCAAATCCTGACCAAGCTACAAATGATCAAATTCATCGATATCAGCAGGTCATTGGCTCTATTAATTATATCGCGGTCATCAGCAGACCTGATATCGCATTTGCGGCAAGCAAGCTAGCAAGCTTCCTATATAATCCATCAGAATCGCATCAGAAGATAGCAAATCGGGTCATTGAATACCTATACACAACGCGATATCTAGCAATTGAATTCAACGGCAACGGAAGTCAGGATAAGCTTGACCTTCAAATTACGTCAGATGCCGCGTTCGCCGACGATCAGATAACCCGAAAATCGTCACAAGGCTCGATAATCCGACTATTCAATGGACCAATTAGCTGGACCGCAACTAAGCAAGGAACCGTAACAACGTCATCAACCGAAGCAGAATTGCTTGCATTTACACATACCGCAAAGGATGTCATCGCCGTCAACCGACTATTCAAGCAAATAGACCTTCAGCTAGACCACAAGCCAGTCATTCAATGTGATAACCTTCAGACAATCCGGCTCGTCAACAGCAACCTTCCTAGGATAAAGAGTGCCTTGCGGCACGTTGACATTCATAGTAGCTGGATTCGTCAGGCCTATCAGGAAGGGACCTTCGATATCGAATACGTACGGTCGGCCGATAACCTAGCTGACGGATTGACGAAGGCCCTGCCGGGCCAAAGATTCGAATTATTCGTTGAGCGACTAGGCCTAATTGACATCGCGAACATTATCGAAAAGCAGAATCAATTGGAAGACTAGCAATTATCCAGCTTAGGATATCTTACAATATCTAAGCTGCGGGGGTGTGTCAAGAATAAGCTGCTTAGGAAGCTACTGACCAAGGTGGCAAATGGTGGCAAATACTGACAAATTAGTTGATTTCAAAGCTGCTTATCAATTCGATGATTACGAATGCATAGATAGAATTCATCTATAACAAGAGGTCTAATTCCTCGTCAATTAGATAGAATTCAAGGATAATTCCACTGCTTAGATCTTCCATAGCTGCTCACTTCGTGACAGATAGCATCTAGCGAATAATACTGTTGGAATCCTGCCGCCAAGCACACCAATGAGCATGGACCGAGTCACGTGGTCATATATCGAGCCTCCCACCTTGACTTGTTTTCTTCTTTTTAGACAGACAGAGACTTATTTGAATATTATTGCATTTGAAGCCGATGATCTAGATCATTGCACAACCCTGTGCAACCCACAAATACACATATTAAAGAAATCCCTTCGTGAAGCGTATGGGCATTTTGCGAACAAGGTCACGTGGCTACCCTAGCGCGCCTCTTTAGATCTCTTTGGCGACCGTAAGGCTACACTCTCGTAGCAGTCTCCACAAGCAACCCTGTCAACATGGACGACCTAGAGTGACCTTCAGTAGTGAGTGCTCTGGGCTGTGAGATGTGCGATGTGTCTCTTTGTAATTCGAAAATTTGCTAGGACTTCTATCATATTATGGAATAGCGGGCAGGATAAGTACCTTCCAGTGCTCCGCTTCTAATTGGCCACGACCACCTATCCGGTACCAAAATGTGGCCTTACCGTCGCCAAGTTTACCAGGGCATGCATGCATAATAAGCGAATACTACCGAGGCCTTGTCGTCAGGTAGCAGCTACGAATTATCTAATGCTTTGCGTGTGGAGCATTAATTTTAAATTTCTATCTAATGTAACGGGGAATAGTTCGGACGATTGCAAATGTCAGCGTCATGTTCTGACAGACGCTTGTCAGTTCGGTATACGACAACAGAATACAGATTAAGCCAATGACAGCTACGGCACCACCCGTACATCATGACTGCAAACTACAATGTGTTAGTTAACCTTCCGACTGTGCGGCAAAGTATGCTTGCATGAGAAAATCATCATATGCCATCTCCTCGGCTGTCAGCCTCTTCTCGGGCAGCCAACAAAGGACACTGCGCACAAATCCAAGCAGTAACTCTTTGTCCTCCCCTTGCACCTGGGTGATGCGATCCTCAAAAGACTGGTCCGGGATAGGAATGGAGCCTTTCCAATTGCCTATCATACGGTATTATTAGTTGATGCATGCAAAATTATGCTGCGATAGGGGACAAAGCTCACCCGCACCGTCGAAGAAGCGCGCGCAGATTTCACTGCGTCGCAAAAACTCGGGCGGTGGGTTGCCCATCAGAGACACCATTTCCGCCAAGTGTTGTTCATCATCAAGAACGCCATCCTTCGTCGCATTAAACAGTCGCTTCCCTTCCAAAAGATCCCAGATCTATATACTGATGTTAGTATATCACCACTTCTGTTTGTCAAGGACAGAAACTTTACCATAACCCCAACCGACCACAGGTCAACTTTGGAGGACCACTCCATACCTAGAATAACCTCCGGGGCTCTGTAGACGTCGGGCATAATGTCGCCCTTAAAAGTCTCTTGGCCAAATCTCGCTGAGCCCGTATCAGACAGCATAAGCTGGCCGTTGGTCCGAGGCACTGGGCGCGACATGTAAATTGTTCTATCAGGGAGAATCTTCCTTGCGACAGGGCGCGCCTGCTCGTCCTTCTCTAGTTGAGAGAATGGCGTGGTGTCATCCGTTACGCCAACAAGGATATTATTCGGAGAAATATCTACCGGGGGTTAGCAGGAGACAACAATTGAAACCGTTACAGACCGTTACAGGCGCCGGACCAGTGAATGAATATGAACTAACCGGTATGAACAACGCTATTTTTATGGAGATAATCCATCGCGATCAGAAGAACTTGGACGCTGGTCTGCAGCATCCGTTTCGCTAGCCTGTTATTCGGTAAGTACTCGCGGAGTTCAGTGAAAGTCATTCCCTGAGGCGCATAGACAAGACACGTATGAGTCCCATGAGGACCGTTGAGAGTGAAAGAGTCCAGAGCTGTGCGAACGCCACGTCTGCCCGGGTGCTCTTGGACAGGAGCCGTCTTGAGGTACTCGGCCACGGCAATCTCTTGGCTGGCTTGTGCGGGAACTGCGCCATCTGTAGCCCGAGTGCAGACCTTTACAGCTCGATATAAGGAGGTTCTGGATACTCGGTCAGCAAAATGATTGAAGATATGATGTGCATTGAAATGAGGCTCATGGCTGTCTGTCGTATCGTACTTGACGTCTTCGGCCAGCCAGACCGTCGACCCAACCCCATGACCAAGCTTGCAGATGATGCGATACCGCGAATTCAGGGTCTTGTGTATCGTAACGGGGTAGTAGTCCTCCGCCCTGTACCCGGGAAGAAGCTCCTCTTCAATGGGCATCGCATCTGGCACGCAATGGAAATTCTCCTTTGTCGAAGGGGTCGTCGTCATTTTCCGCCGGCAGACTCTCGGTCGAGATGCTTCGTTTAGATGGCCGCCATTATTAGAACAGACAAAAGCGGTTGATGGTTGCGGATGAAACCATATGCGAGGGCGACATGGAAGTGCGCGGATCGTCCGTTTCATTGTGAGATGCAGAATGAAGAAACGCAGAAAAGAGAAGGCAAGCGCCGGACGTCAAGGCGCTGGATGGATGCGGCGGGTTCGGAGTTCGGTTGACTGATCTGGCGCGCGCGTCTTGTAGACCTATGGGAGAACCGCTGATGACTGCTAGGCTGGTTGGTTGCCTTGGCGCTTAATAGTGGGCTGATGGAGGTGCCCACCAATCGTTATTCAATGTTTGGCGCTGCTGAAGATCGGCCTGGCTGGCTGGAGACACGAGCGAGACCCAAGTTTTGGATAAGTGGAATCATATCGGATCTTGAATAGAGCCGAGAGTTATATTTTTGTCATTTTGTCCCCAATCTCTGGGGAGCCTTGTATGTATTGTTGTATATATTAGAGTGTTAGCTTGGAGAACCGCTACGATCTTCTGAGGGGAGTAGCAGTCCATCTTCAATCCATGTCATATTGAAAACAAAATGGTTGATGGAAATAGTGAATTGGTTGTGAGCTGCGAGGAACAGCACAACCAACTTGCCAGATTCCCTCCAAGTGATAAGTACAGCCATCCGGAAGTCGTCACCAAATCAAGGGACATCGAAATCTCCACCAGACCCAAATTAGCCAAAAGAGATCGTATTATGTTAAGTTATAAGTTATTTTAAAGAAAATTAATCATATAATTAAATTTTTTTAATTTTTTTTTTAATATGTATGTGAGGTATTGGGTGTGCGGCATTGACTAATCAGAAGGGCGCCTTATCTATGACTTGCTTATAATCATTACGAAACCCCGCCAACCATCTATCTGTGCTGTTTACCAAGCTATCTTTTATCTTACTCAGCAGTCGGCTACTACGGGCTGCTGTTGTTGAGTGATTCACCCCAAAGATGTGTTGAAGTGATTCACAATCTTTAGGGTAGCCTCACAGGCCCACAAAGCCTTTTGTTTTCTTAAAGATCATCATCATGGATCATCAATCTCCCATTTCATCGCAACAAAAATCAAGGCGCTCCCGTCCGAAAAACCACCCATCCCGCCGGCACTGTGTGCGCTGCCCGCCGTAGAGTGGCCAGGCGCGCCGGGAGTGCATTTTGGCAGGCTGCCATCATGTGTATTGTGTGCGCTGGGCGTCGAGTTATGTGCAAGCCCCTCTTGCTGGCACGCGCAGGCATGCAGCCAATGCCCCCTTATTATCATCAGAGTATATACATTCATAAGCCTTACGAAAGATCCTGCAAAAGGCAAAGCTATAATGCGCCAAAATTCGCGCGGCATGACTTTGCGCCAGGACATGACTTCACGGCAGGAAAATAAATGTCTTGAAGGTAGGAGATGACTTTACAGCAGGACGACAGACAGACCATGATTGCCTGCGCTCTTAACAGCAAGACGTGGGAAAGACAGCAAGAGCTCTCGTGCAAGTCTTGGTGGCTCACCCAAACGAACGACACCACACAAACTCTCCCATAACCCGCCGCAGACGAGGACGAGTGTCCTTCCAGTTGCTGTCTGTCGCCGCCGACCGCGCGCTGGCATCAGTGGCTGCCGGCTTTACCCAAGGTCCGACATGATTCCACTTATCCAAGACTTGGGCTCACCAAGTCCTACAAGGATCTGGAATTGTGGTTAATACATGTAGTTTGCAGTCGTGGTGGCTTACTCTGTTTTCTGTTGTCGTATCCCGTGTGGAATTGGAAGGGGAGGAGAGTCATGTGATTTGTAAAAATGTTAAACGGAGAAGTCGGCCCGGGCAGATGACTAAGGACGAGGGGGTTAGACACAGCAGTCATATCAATTTAAATATACCGTAGCCTATTTTGGCATCAATTTCCCCGTGTAATTCGCACAGCAACTCGTTCCATGACCCTCAATTACTAGGTAACGTTGTCCGACATAAGACAGTGGTGCGGTGCGGGGTAATGTGCCAGGTGGTTCGGGTAAGGCGAGTTTCCTTCCTTGCAATGGCACCAGTGATGCATGGCTGCGCCAGGCTGAGTGAGGTCGCCAAAAGCGCAATCATAACGAACAATCTACTGACATTACATCCTACTAGCATTACTCCCTTGACAATTTCACAAGCGTAAAAGAATCCTATCTTTACCATCTAAAATTCCTTGCCTGGGCTGGCGGTGGTATTTCCTCACCACCATGAGCTATGCGAGGGCCGTCGTCGGCCGGCCCTGTGAGATGGCTGCTCCTCAGCGACCTGCACTTCAAGCGCCATGACCTGGACCGGGTCCGGCAGACGGCGCAGTGGATAGTTTCTGAGGCGGAGCGACGCCAGGTCAAGCGCGCGGTGGTGTGCGGCGACCTGCTGACGAGCCGCACGATGCAGCCGACGCATGTGCTGTCTGCGTGTTACCGCTTCATCGGCCTCCTCAGCGACGCCGTGCCGCGAGTCCACATCGTGCTCGGCAACCATGACCTCGCCTACCGTCGCGACTACCAGACCATGGCCCTTGACGCCCTCAATATCAACCGCTTGGCCCCGCACGTGTCGCTGCATAGTGGTGTCGCCCACCACGAATAGGACGGCCGGCGCGTCTTGCTGCTGCCGTTTCGCGAGGAGCAGGACGAGCTGACGGAGGCCGTGGCTGCTCAGGGCCTCAACGAGGCAAGCAAGACGGTTGCCTTTGCTCATCTCGCAATCAACAAGGCCATCACGCAGCGGTATGTGGTCGGCACTGGAGCCGGCGAACCCGGCGCGGTGAACTCGATCGCGCACCGCGGCTTTACGGGCCCGGATCGGTTTGCCTCGCTGGCCCGAACATTCACGGGACATTTCCACAGTCACCAGACCATTACCCGGGAACAATCCGGCCGCAACAAGGTCGATCTACGGGGCAGCGTCACGTACCTGGGCTCCCCCTTGCAGCTAAACTGGGCCGACCTCTACGACGAGCAGCGATGCGTCGTCTTATTCGATCCGGAAACGCTCGAGCACGAAATGGTCATTAACCCACATGCCGTCGGCTACACGACGGCCAACCTGCGGCAAGTCGACGGCCAGGTCGAAGAGGGTGCCGTGGCGGACAAGCATGTCATGGTCCTCGGCGAACTTACGCTTCTCAAGTACGTCACGGCTCGCGACAGGCTTCTCTCGCTAAGCGTGCGGAGCGTGCGGAACTGGACTCCCATGGGCTTTGCCTTGCACGCCGATCGCCTGTCGTTCGGCGGCCTCGACGCATCGGTGCCGGCGAGCGATGCCGCTGTCCAGCCCTTGGAGGAGCCCCCCGCCAAGGATGAGACGGGTCCAGACACAACGGGCGGCGGCGTTCCGGGTTCTGACCCTGGCACTGGACCTCGGGCTGCAAGACTCCATCTCACCGCGGAAGCTCGCGAGTATGTCGAGTCACTGGAGCTGGACGAGTCTCTTCTCTTGCGACGAGACGAGTTGGTACAGGTTGGCCAGCGAATGATCCAAGTCTCCCGCGAGATCGCAGATCAGGATGACGAGGCCAAAGTGAACTACCGAAGCTTCCTCGACGGGTAATATCAGGCTGTCGACACAAGGACCGCTACCGAGCCGGCAGGGCCGTCAACCCACGTCTTCGTCGCCGAGCCGCGCACGCTCACAATCACCAACTTCCTTGGCGTGCAGGGCACCATCACCATCGACTTCCGACAGGATCTTCCGCGCGGATTGACCTTCCTGGTCGGCAACAATGGCTCCGGTAAGAGCACGGTTGTCGAGGCCATGTTTTGGTGCCAGTTCGGGCGGTGCATTCGCAGCGGGCTGGCGGCCAACGACGTCGTCAACGACAATGTGGGCAAGAACTGCTCCGTCATGCTGGAGTTCGCCAACGGATACGCCATCGCGCGGCATCGCAAGCACAAGAGCCACGGCAACCGCGTCGTTGTCTCGCTGCGCGGCGAGCCGCAGCTGCAGCTCGAGCACCCGGACGCGCGCACGACGCAGGCGGCCATCGACGAGCTGCTTGGCACCGACTACAAGACGTATGTGAGGACGGTCGTGCTGAGCCACGAGAGTGCAGCGAGCATTCTGAACTCGACGCCACTGCAGCGGCGCGACCTAATTGAGGCATCGCTCGGGCTGTCGATGCTGGATCAGTGCGGGCAGATGTCGAGGCTGCTGCTCAGGGACGTCGACAACGACGTGGATAAGGTAGAGGGCAAGCTGGAAGGCTTGCTCCGGACGATAGAGTACAGCGAGCGGCGGCTTGGAGATCTGGACCGGACACAGAAGCAACTGGAAGAGGAGGCGGAGGAGGCTGTCGCATCTTTGGAAGTGGCTATCCAAGAGCATGCAGCTGCCGAATTACGAATCAATGGGCAAGGACTTTCCAGCGAAGAGACACACAGTTTGGACACGAACATGCCGAGTTCGACACAGACATCGCAGATGGCGAGCAGCAAATCTCGGCCGCGAGCAAGGGAGCACAGGGCTTGCTAGGATTGGCCCAGTCCGCTGAGCTCAGCATGGGCTTCCGCGTTGAGATTTCCATGTTGCAGGATCAAATCTACATTGAGCAGGATAATTTGCAACGACTGGAGAACTGGTGCTCGGATGCAGGAACAGAAGCATACCGAGCCGACGTCATGGCTTGGTCGACTACAGCGGGAACTAAGTCAAAAACTTGAGACTATGGCCGCCGCCGCTCACCCCATAGGCCTGCGTAAGCTCTTACACACCGTGCAGAACTCCATCCTCTGCTTCCGGTTGATGGCCGTCAGGGGCCTCTTGCGCATATTCGGGATTCCAAGGGACGGCTTTCGAGGAACCAGCGCAGCCCAAGACCAACACCAAGAGGCAGCCATCAACAGTCTCCGCGAAGACATCGAGAACAGCATGTCGCGGCTGCAGAACGAGGCGAACAGAATTAATTCCCTAGTAAAGCTCACCACCAACCGCGCCGTCATGGTCGAGGAGCAGCTGGCGCAGGCCATCCATGCCCAAAAGACATGCCAAGCCCTACAACAGCAGGTCACGCTCAAGCAGCGCGATGCAGCCACGTACATGGGCCTGGTGGAAGCCGAGCAGTCGTCTCTGCACTCGCTACGCTCAGAACACGACGCGCTGGCCACCAAACTGAAAGAGCTCGCCGCCGATCGCGAGCTCTTCGCCTTTTAGTCCTCCGCCCTGGCGAAGCGCACCCGTCGCGCTTCTTCGTCTTCCTCAACTAGATCCACGGCGGCGAAATCAACGACCAACTTCCGCGAGCACGTCCTCGTGAAGTCGCTGTCGGAGCTCAACGCGCTCCTCGCGCAGTTGCTTACAGTGCTGTACGATGACACACGCCACGCGCGCGTCATGGCCACAGGAATGCTGCGTTCGCTGTTCGACTCCGACTCTGTCGACACCGTGACCAATGCATCCTTCTCCTCGGGGTCCGTCCTGGATCGCACCCTTGCTGTCCACCCCTCGCTCGCCTACGGCAAGCGCTCGGGCGGCGAGCGCAAGCGCGTTGACTTGGCGCTCTTCTTCGCACTGTTGCAGCTGGTGTGGGCTAGGAGCGCGCACCGCGCGCACTATGTGCTCGTCGACGAGGCGTTTGACAGTCTGGATGAGGCGGGCCAGGCGGCTGTGGTTAGGTGGTGCCGGCTCATGTCGCAGACGGCGGCCGGCTGGATCGTGGTGATCACGCACAGCCGATTCTTGATCGAGCGAGATCCGGAGGAAGACGCGGGCAAGTTCCTTGTTGTGGGGGCAAGGATGGGACCAGGCGGGGGTATGGAGCTGGTTGTCGATGGACGGAGGATTGGTGTTCAAGATAGGGCTTGAGACGCCCGAGGAGCTGCCACATCGTTCACCACTGGGGAAGGGTACGCTGTTGGAGCCTGTTATAGAATAGTGACAGGTTTGGCGTACACGAGTCAGAGAACGTTCCAATCTTGATCGATTGAAAGCAATACCTGGTACTCTAGGAATTCGACAAGTCGACTCTTGGTGAACGATGGATCAACGTGCCTTTAGCCCGAACTAATGATGGTGGCTATGACCAGGGTGGCTACTGGTAGCAAGTAGGTAAGGTCTGAGAGGAAGCAGGAAAGAAGAACAGGTGTGCTTACTCGCACTACGTCTTGTATCTAAAACTGATCCTACGTTATTGTTACAATCCCTCACAGCTATAGGCGGCTACAGGAGACTAGTCCCCTAAGGGGGTCCGCCCATGCCTCTTTGGAACGAGTTGAGAGCATCTTACATCCAATTCTATTATTGACGCTTTGTCTTGGCCAAACTTGCGGCCCTTGCTTTCCACTGTAGCCTCTGTTGCACTTGCTGAGACGACCGTAAGGTGACACCATGGTCTGTTTGGACATGGCTCCGGAAGTGGTCTAGATGCTGAAGCTTGACATGTCTACATTTAGGATGCTCACACTTAAATCGCCTCACCATGCTTCTCAGCCCGCTCGCGTCCAGCCAGATGCTGATCATCCAAGTGATCGTTCATGACCGTAGAGCGGCATTATAGAAAGGTTCGCTCCTCAAAAGAAAGTCGCTCGTCGCCAATACAATCAGGGCATTGTGTTGCTTGCACGAGGAGGGGAAAATGGTCGGGACTGGGCGCGCAACCCCAGAGTCTGGCAGATTCTCCTTTCACAGCCTATGAATGGAGCACTCGCACATGTATGCCGGCTTCGGAGAGGCTAGGGTTTTCTCACTCAAAAGGGGTGGGAGGATCAAAAGAGAGGCTAAAATTGCAGTGAAGTGAAGAATCCCATGTCTTTGCTGAAGTTGAGGCCGGCCACCTTGCACCTATTAGGGTTACTCAACCACGCATGTAGATCCACGAACAAGCCCTGCCACTCATCAGGCACTTCACTGGGTTGGCTTGACGTCTTTTCATAACATACACTATTCTTGCATCCACTGAATGACAAGAGCCATGGCCGCAAGCCCTAGAGAGCTGACAGGGATTGCCATTTGCCAATCTCCGAATATCACTCGGAAAATAGCAGCAGACATACACTGGAAGAGGCATTCGGTATGGCAGATCAATCTAACGAGCTGGTCAAAAATCGTAGGAAGCACAGGGCTTCTGGTGACGAGAGTATCGATACCGTAAGGTGAAGCAAAACAATGTGCAAAACAATTCAATTTATTCGTGACTATCTAAGAAAGAAGAAGAAAAAGAGGTATGCTGCCAAGCGCGCAGTATAAGAGCCACGTGACCTTCGCTCGTACGCTTGACGAGGTATTCTAATAGATCTATTGGATATCTTGAGACAGTCTGACTAAGATGATTTCTTTGATGATGGGAATGTCGGCCGCGATCTATTTCAGTAGATTAACGAGCTCATTGAACCGTTCGGACGGACAGCGTAAAGGCTACAATAAGCATCAGGTATTACAAGTCAGTTAGCGAGCTCGTTGAAAAGGCTTCAATCTCGGAAGATGTACAGTCATGTGATATGGCAGATCAATTTGACGACGTCGTTGAAAAGTTTAATTGTCAAATGATGTATAGGTGCTGCAAGAAGCATCGGATGCATCAGATATTGCAAGGCAATCTGACCAAGACGATGAAAAGGGTTCAAGTCCCGCAAGACATGCAAGAAGGTACAGGCACTGTAGGAAGCATTAGATCTCGCAAGTCAATCTGAAGACAAAGAAGATATTTCAGATACAATAATGGTGGTGAACACAGACCAGGATTCCGGTCGGAATTCTGGTCAGGAATCTGGTCACGCTAGTAACGGTCGGGGGGGTAAGTCAGATGCCGCTGTCAATGATGCCGTTGCTGCTGATGAGGATGTTGCTGCCCACGCAAAAAATACCGCTGCTGCTGCTGATGATAGTGCCACGGATGATGCCGGCGCTGCTAATTATGATGCTGCTATTTATCATGGCCACAGGCCAGGATTGTGGTCACGATGGTAGTGGTCGGTCGGGGGAAATGTCAAATTATGTCGCTGCTAATGCTGCTGATGCCGTCGCTGCTGCTGATTATGATAGCCACAGGTCAGGATTCTGGTCACAATAGAAGCGGTCGGGAGGTGGAAAAGTTAGATGCTGCTGCTGCTAACGCCGATAATATCGCTGTTGCTGCTGATAATGATGATAATAATAGCGGCCATAGGTTAGGATTCTGGTCTCTATAGTAGTGGTCGGTCGGGAGGAGGAAAATTTACCTGCTAATGAGGATAATGCTGCTGCTGCCACTGCCGATGAGGATGTTGCCGCTGCTGCTGCCAGCACTTGGGAGAGGGAGAGTCAGGTGATGATGATGATGATGATGGTGATGCCGTTGCTACTGATGCCGTTGCTGCCGATGATAATGAAGCTGCCTACGCAGAACAGCAGCGCCCGGCGTGCAAGAAAAGCAGGGCTTGGTCGGGACCAGCGATACGGGGAGGTGGCGACACGGGGATGGGGCTGGCAAGTCGCACAAGAGTAACACAACAACCAGCGCACAAGATTAAATACAAAATGGTGCAAAAGATGCAGACATCTATGGCGCATATAATGCAAGAGAAGGCAGCGCCCTCATCATAATACTTGGTGCGTGGGCTCCAAAAACCGTGCTTGGTCTGGTCAGGCCAGCATCAGGGGCTTTAAGCAGCCCATGACACCACAGCACAATAGCAACACAACAGCAACACCACGAGATGAGACCAAACCTACTGCAAAAGATGCACAAGAGCCCAGCGCACACGATATGAAAAAAATAAAGGCATAAAATAGTATGCCTGGCGTGTAATTAGCCAAAATGCGCGGCTCGCACTAACCATCATAACTCGACGACCAGCGCCCGCAGTAGGCCCAAACCTGGCGCAAACGATTCGCAGCGACGCAGAGAGCACGATGAGAAGCAAAGCGGGCCACTCCCAGCGCGCGCGGCAACTCTGCGGCGGGCAGCGCATAAAATGCCGACGGGATGGGTGGTTTTTCACTGTTGCAGAAATTGCTCCTTCTTCTACATATGAAGGCACATAACGCAACAATAACGTCAGGGTGCAATGGGTATCAAAGACCAGCCGATGAAAATGATGGGCTACCTAACCTGGCTTATTGGGCCAGGCGACTTTCGCAACACAAAATGATTTCAATAAGTATAGATCTGCAAACATGGCGTGCTGAGCTAAGACAGTGGCTGTATTAAAGTAGCATGATTGGTGGTGAACTTAGAGCAGCGTTAGCTTAGAGACACAAGAGGACTAGCAGAAAAAAACAAGAGTGCTTTATCACAGTTGTTTATACATAGTGGAGAAGAGCGGGATAAAAAAAAAAGCAAGGCATGCTTGAATAATGACCCAAGACTTTAATTGGATACACACAGAAACAGAGGAGGAAGTGGAGCTGTTGGATTACACGCCTGTGTGAGTGGATGTGTGGGTACATGGGCTGTGAGAGAAAGGATACGTCGCCTCTGGGGCCAAAAGTAGGAATCCAGAATAGGCATGTCCTAGATTGTAGGGGTATTTATTGGGGAATTTGGATAGGGCCGTCAGACGAGGAATACTTCCTCCACCATCATAGAAACAGCTCATCCCATGAATGCAAACAAATCTGAACCTCTCCTATCAATTCCAACAAGTGCGGGGGTTGATTGGCTCACAATAATCCTATACTCTGTACGGAGTAGGTCGCCAGAACAAAACATGACAACTCATTAGATAATGCAGTGATGAGACATGTCTTTGCTTTAGCTTCTAGTGAATCTGCATGTTTTGGTTCAGCGCCGCTATCTTGTGCCGAGACATATTTACACAAGTCACATAATTACCGGGTGGATCCTGCGGATAAGGCCATAAACGGCTAGTGATCGGCTGTAGATCTAAGCAGTGTCGATCTTGACGCATATGGCAGCTAAACCAAGACGCTTATCTCTATAGCCCTCACGGGATACTTGCATGCGGGACCCTTGTCAAGTAGTAGTAATGTGGGCGAAATTGAACTTCAAATAGCACTACGTTCAAGACATGAAGATAACTGAACGAGATGACAGTGCTTGGCTACACCGCAACTCTTGTTTCAGTTCAGCGCCGCCATGTTTGCAAATCAATGCCATTTAAATCTACAATGCACTGGTGAATCTGCATGTTCTGGTTCCGCACCGCTGTCTTGTATCGAGACATGTTGAACATGTTAGCATCAAATTACACTATTAAATCTACATGTTTTGGTCGGATCCCAGCTAGCTATTTTCATTGGATATTTGGCTGTCTTTGTGACTAACTAATATTCAAGACATGCAGATAACTAGTGCTTGCCTACACCGCAACTCTGGGCTCAGCTCATGGCTATGAGAGGGTTCACTAAGAATTGTTAGCAGATAAGGGCGATTAGTAAATGAAGAGTCGCTTAGCTGGCGTGAGCTTCGCAATGCCGTTAGCTCAGCCGTAATACACGAGTATAAATATCATGACCTATTCTCTTATCATAATTCTGAAATTATCATACAACTCAAATTGAAATTTATTCTATCTGCTTAATCATTCCAATAAGAATTTTACTATGAAGGCTGTTCTTTTTTTTGTTTTGGCTACAGCCGCAGGTGCATTTAGAGTGCCACGGTTATGCTACCAAGATATTCATGCAAATGGTCCTGTGAGTATTAGAGCGCTATTTGCTTTAAGCATAAAGCTAACTATAATTTTAGCCGTCTTGCTACAAAGGCCAACCATGCAGCATTGACGCCGACTGTACCGAACAGTCTACCGAATGCTGGTGTGATGTAAGTACAATGACTTCAGGTTTGACGACACGAAAGATAGGGTATCGGAGCTAACAAGAGTAGCGATTCTATGGAAAATGCAATGGTCCATGGTGATAGGAGAGGTTTAATGACAAAAACCAGCCTAGCCGTATCAAAAGGAAAGTAGCTAAGTGACCGAGTGTTATAGACCAATGATAAATGGCCTGGACTGGGATAAGACTGTTCGGACGACTTTTACCGAAATGCAGAGCAAATAAATAAATATTATGATTTCATGTTTGAGAGTCCTTTTTGAAAGATATCGTTGGATAAATATATTGATGCATTTATTATGAAAGAGTTATTTTCAGTTGTTCGCGTTAGTGTCGCGTTATGGTCACTTAAGAGCAACTTGGCAACAGTGAAAACGGCAGAACTAAAGGATTCAATCGAATGGACTAAATTTGCGGTGCAAGATGACTAAAGGTAATGATTCCGACCTTGTTGAAACGCCCTGACATCCTATTTATAATGTTCCTCCACGCTTTCAACTTAACTACTTCAGAAACTGATATCGTGTTGGAATCAGACACGAATGCTTTACGCCCTGCCCAACCGCCACTGCCACATGCCCCAACCCAGCATGAGCGCCCACCGCGCGCATTTTGTCAGACTTTGCCGCACCGTGATTTCGCCCTTTGCAGGACGTTTTGCAAGGCTTTTTGCAAGGCTTGGACATGTATATACTCTGATGACAGTGAAGGGTCATTGCCTATATGCCTGCGCGTGTGTAGTCCGGGTCTAGCCAATAATAGGGGCTTACACGTAACTCGACCACCAGCGCTCTAAACGGCACTAAACCTGGCGTACACGATGCAGAAAAGCGTAACGCATGCAATGCCCATGCAATAAAGAGGCAAGAAGTCGCTCCCGGAGCGCCCGGCAACTCTGCGGCGGACCGCGCACAAAATGCGGGCGGGATGATTTTTTTTGCTCGAGTTGTAAGCGGAAAAGTGAGGCGACTGTAAGGCGCTTTCCAAGGACACTAGTCATTATGGTCTAATTCTTTCTCTCTTAAAACGCTTAAATCTCGGAAGATATATAGGCATCTAATATCGCAGGTTAATCTAAGGGGCTCGTTGAAAGGTTTAAATGTCGGAAGATGTACACGCGCTCTTGAAGCACCACATTGTGCAAGTGTTTGATAAGCGGATTGTCGGCCGCCATCTAACTCAGCAAGCTAACGAGCTTGTTGAAAGGTTCAAACCTCGGAAGACGTACTTTGGAAGAGGCATTAGATATCGCAAGTCAATTTGACGAGCTCTTTGAAAGGTTCGAATGTCGGACGACGTATAGGCTGCAAGAAGCATCAGGTATTGCAAGACAGTTAACGAGCTCGTTGAAAAGTTTAAATCTCGAAACGTACGGGCGCTGCAAGAAGCATCGGGTCCGTCAGATATCGCAGGGCAATCTAACAAAGGGCAGTGAAAAGGTTTAAATGTCGGAAGACGTACAGGTGTTATCGAAGCTTCAGATATCGTAGGTTAATCTGACGAGCTTGTTTTAAAGGATCAATTCTCGGAAATGGTACAAGCGCTATCGAAGCATGAGACATCATCGTAGGTCAATCTGATGAGCTCGTTCAAAAGGCTCAAATCTCGGAACTACAGGCGCTTTCGAATCATACATGTCGCAACTCGATCTTGCGAGCTGGTTAAAAAGACTTGAATATCGGGAGACGTATAAATATACATATCATAAGTCGATCTAACGAGCTTATTGAAAAAGCTTGAGTCCCGGAAGACATACGGATGCTGTAAGAAGCATTATACATCGCAGGTTAATCCAACGAGCTTGTTAAAAAGGCTTGAATCTCGGATCGTACAGGATCTGCAAGAAGCATCAGATATCGCAAGGTCAATCTAACGAGCTCGGTCATAAGTATAATTCTCGGAATATGTACAGGATGCGAGGGGCTCGTTGGAAGGTTTAAATCTCGGAAGACATACACGCGCTTTCGAAGCATCACATATCGCAAGTCATTGAAAATTGGATTGTTGGTCGCCATCTAATGTAGTTAGCTGATCAGCTCGTTGAAAGGAAGGTTCAGGCAGTGCAAGAAGCATCACATCCATCAGATATCGTGAGGCAATCTGACCAAGACGATTTTTATGGTGATGGGATTGTCGGTCGCGATGTAATTCGGTCAGTTAACGAGCTTGTTGAATGTATAGGCGGTGCATGAAGCATCGGATCGGATCCATTAGATATCGCAAAGCACACTGAAGAAGACGTATAAGCACTGGAGCAAGCATTAGGCACCGCAAGTCAATCTGAAGAGCTTATTGAATGGTTCAAGTCTGGAAAGACGTACAGGCACTGCCGGAAGCACCAGATTTCGCAAGTCAGTATCAAGACAATGAGATACGATAATGGTGGTCACAGCTCATGATTCCAGCCAGGGAGACGGTTAGAATAGAAGCGGTCGGCAGAAGGGAAAAGTCAGCACTCGGGAGAGTGAAGAGTCTGCTACTGCTGCTGCTACTGCTGCTACTGCTGCTGCTGATGATGGAGTGGTCGGCAGTCGGGGACGGAAAGAGTTAACTGATGATAATGATGCCGCTGCTGCTGATGATGATGCCGTTGCTGCGGCCACTGGTCAGGATTCTGGTCACGACAGTAGCGGTCGGTCGTGGGAAATGTCAGATGCTGCTGTTGGTGCTGCTGATGCTGCTGATGCCGTTGCTGTTGATGAGGATGTTGCAGCAGCAGCAGCTGATGATAATGCTGCTGCTTCTGCTGTTAGAGCGACCGGCAGAGATGTTGCTGCCCACGCAAGAATAGCCATTCCTACCAGGCAGATGTCAGATCCAGGTCAGCACCCAAGGTGCAAAAGAAGGGCTTGGTGGGCGGGGCTGGTAAGCAACACAAGAGTAACACAACAACACAGCACATAACCAGCGCACAATATAGGACAATTTATGGTGCAAAAGATGCAGAAAATCATGTCATGGCGTATACAATACAGGAAGAGGACACGCCGTAAATGTAGTGGTTAGTGCGTAAACTGCCAAACACCGTGCGGGGGCGTTAGTCGGGCCAGCGATCAGGGCTTGCAAGCAACACGCAGCAAATGGTCAGGATAACAACCAGCGATTTAGATAGAATAATACTTGGCGCACAAGATGCGGAAAATGACAGCGTATATAATGTAACAAGAGGCGGCGCCATAAACGCAGCACGCGGCGCGTAAGCCACCAAAATCAATGCTTGGTCCTGGTCGGGCCCGCGTTCGGTGGGGGCTTACAACAAGCATGCAATATCACAACCAGCAACACCACAATCAGCGCACCAGATAAGACTAAACCTGGTGCAAAGATGCAAAAGAGCCTAACGCACAAGTTGTGATAAAAAGCAACGCATAAAGCAAAACACCTGGCGTGTAATTTGCCAAAATGTCGGCTTTTTAGCTAGCCAGATTAACTGTATATCCTGGCGCTTCGAAAACGCCTGTACGTCTTGCGACATTTGAGTCTTTTGATAAGGCTGTTACATTAACCTGCGAGATGTGATGGATCTGGTAGCCTGTACGTCTTCTGATGTGAGCCTTTTCGTTAAGCTTGTTAGGTTGGCTGCATGTCTGATGCTCCTTACGATATCTAACGCTTTGAAAACACCTGTAAGTCTTTCAACGTTTCAACCATTAAACGAGCCTATTAGACTATCTTGCATTCATGCCCTGTGGTGCGAAATCCCCGGGGGAGGGGGGGGGAGGGAGGTGGGAATAGGCCACTACCCTGAAAGCAGGGTAGGTCCACCCTAGTTTCCCAATAGCAATACTCGTCTGCACAAACACGATCCTTCATAGCCTTGTTTCCCGCAGCTCATGTCCGTTCCTCAAATTCCCTTTTGCTTCATTCTTCCTTTTCTTTCTTTAATGTGCGCGTTTCCTTCTCATCGATCAGTCCCACACCTCATCATGTCTTTTAAAGTTGAGTTAGACAAGGTTGGGCAACTGTACCAGCGCCTAACTAGCACTAGCTGCCCGGAATTGACTTCTGCTCAAGTCTCAGCACTCAAGAAAATCACTGACGTGGTAGCAGAAGGGCACATAGAATGGGAAAAACACGGTGTTGCGACAAGACGTAGGCGCAGGCGGGCGCGTACCCTGATCTTAAACATCAACCAGCGGCTTGGAGTCGAAGTTCTGCTTTTGTGCAGCATTGCATTTTCCATGACCAAGTTATCAAGAATCAAAGACGATGCGGATTTTATTTCAAAACTTCAAGGATGGAAAGAGAGGACAGGCATTGCCGAAAGCATATGCAATCTCGCCAAGCAGCAGTTTGCGCCGCACAACGCCATGCTTTCGCAGCCAGGTGAAAAGATATCGTCCCGCCCACCATTCTACATGTTTTGCTAACCTAGTGCTCAGCCACTTCAGAGCTTATCATGGGCCATGGAAAAACAACAAAACAGCCTAATCTTGAGGTTCGCACAGAGCCAACCGCACCCGGGCACAGAGTTATTCCGAACTATCACGGCATTCAACATCTCGCACCGGCGGCCCAAACCCACACAGATGGTAAAGAACTAGCTGTGGGTTTAAATAAACGGTATGCCGCAAACGCCCAGACCAGCGCAGCACATGAAACAATACGCAATTGTGAGATTCCTGAATTTCTGTACATTGCTTGGTTATCTAACCCAGCCCAGTTCCGTTATATGCAGACGTCCACGGATTGGAAACGCTCGATGTGATTCGCGTTCTGGTTAGCCAGAATAGCGAAAGCCGGCTAACTGTGCCACATCGACTTGATTCCACGCCATTTATCACCATTCAATGTTCTCGGACACTGGCTGAGCAGTTAGTAACCAGGACACAACCAGTCAAGTGGTAGCTAGCGTCTTGCCGTAGAAACACTTTGCCGACGCGACATTCTCCGAAGCATACATATTTCTGTTGAGACGAGAATAGCCCCTGTCAGGAAGATCAGTGTGTTAGATAATAGGGATGCCGGAGATACTGGAGACTAGAGAGACAACAGAGTTTAGGGAATTAACGCAGATACGGGGAAGAAAGGTGCTATTAGTAGGAGGAGTTCATGGCATTCGAGGAAGGCAGGATCAATCATTTCAATCATACCAAGCTATCATCAATCAGTTCATTTGAATCCATCTATGCCTATCAAGTTCCACTGCCCATAGATTGCTCAAAGTGCTTATAACGCAACATTTGCACAAGAGTTTGTCGTCTTTACCGAGACTTGCACAAGAGACTTGCATAAGAGTGATTATTGTTAGTATCTGCTACGATGGACTTGCATAAGAGTTTACTGTCTTTACTGAGACTTGCGGGACCTTTTTGCAAGACTTTTGGCAAGGCTTGTACATGTATATACTTTGATGACAGTGACGTGCGTCGGCTGCATGCGTGCGTGTGCCAACATTAGGGGCTCGCACGCAACCCGACAGCCAGCGCATCAGCCAGCACAAAACCTGGCGCAAACGGTGCAGAAAAGCCCAGCGCACACGATGCAGACGAAATAAAGGCGCTCCCGTCGCTCCCGGCCACTCTGCCGCGGGTAGCGCACAAAATGTCGACGGAATGGGTGGTTTTTCGATCGGGTTGTGAGTAGAAAAAGGAGGAGACTGTGGACCGTCTCCTTGAGACTCGTTGAAAAGGTTCACCTCTCGGATTGTACAGGCGCTGCAAGAAGCATCTGGTATGGCAAGTCAGCTGACGAGCTCGTCAAAAAGGTTCAATTCCCGGAAGACATACTGGCATCCGACATCGAGTCAAAAATATCGCAAGACGTACACTGGAAGAGGCATTCGATATCGCAAGTCGAACTGAAGAGCTCATTGAAAAGGCTTGAATTTCGGAAGACGTACGGCTCTGCCAGAAGCATCAGATATCGCAGGTCAATCTGACGAGGTCGTTCAAAGGTTCAAGTCTCAAAAGACGTACAGGCATCGAATATCGCGAGTCAACCTGACGAGCTCGTTGAAGAGGTTCGAATTTCGGATGACGTACAAACTGAAAGAGGCATCAGATGTAGTTAGTGTTGGAATATCGCCGCCAAGCACACAACAAGAGCACGGATATCGTCACGTGGTCACCTTTCGGCCACCCTATTTATACGGGTATCGCAGGCATCATAGCTTGACTTATTTTCCCTTCTTAGATAACCTACTTGACTTATTGAATATATTCTATTTTGAAGCAGTTGATCTAGATCACCTGTTGCACACCCTTTGCAACCCACAGTTAGTCAGTTAACAAGCTTGTTGAAAGATCTAAATATCAGAAGACGTACAGTGCAAGAAGCATCAGATATCGCCAGTCGGTTGACAAGCTTGTTGAAAGGTCTAAATGTCGGAAGATGTACGCTGCAAGACGCGTCGGATCCATCAGATATCGTGAGGCAATCCAGCGAAGACGATTTCCTTGATGTTGGGATTGTCGGCCGCGATCTAGTTCGGTCAAGACGACGTTCAGGAAGACGGTTATAGCAGGAGCGGTCGGCAGAGAGGAAAAGTCAGCACTCAAGAGGGAGAAGGAAGATTCAGGACTCGGGAGAGGGAAAAAGTCAGCACTCACGAGAGGGAATAGTCGGCTGATAATGATGGTGATGCCGCTGCTCCCGCTGATGATGATAGAGGATGATTTCGCTGCTGCTGGTGATAATAACAATGCCGCTGCTGGTGATGATGCCGCTGGTGATGAAGAAGATATATTGCTGCACACGCAATAGCCATTCCCACCAAGCAGATGCAAGATCTGGGTCGGTGTAAGATTGGTCAGGACCGGCGATACAGGGCGGCAAGCGGGGGACAGTTTAACTGAGCCATTGCGGTGGCATTAACTCCGCAAGAGATAATGCCTCGGCGACCAAAAAAAAGATAAAAACAAAAAAACAGGTAATAGATTTTATTAATAATAAGCTTTAATTGTATCTGTAGTGGGCGTTCGAATTGAAAGGGTCAGTTGGACAATGTGGACGAAATGACTCAGTTAAAATGTCCCCCGCATGGGCGGGTAGGTAACTCAAGAGTGGCACAATAACACCATAACACGGCACAGCAACCAGCGCTTCAGATAGGACAATTACTGGTGCAAAAGATGCAGAAAATTGCGGCGTATATAATGCAAGAAGAGGTAGCGTCTGAAATACAACGCTTAGTGTGTAAACTGCAAAGATCCCGGGCTTGGTTTTGGTCGGTTGGGCCAGCGATCAAGGGCTCACAAGCAACATGCAACGTGTGACACAGCGAACCAGCAACACCGTGAGACAAAACAAATCCAAGCCAAACCTAATGCAAAAGATGCACAAGAGCTCAGCGCACAAGGTGCAGTAAAAAGCCAGGCATCAAACAAACTACCTGGCGTGCAATTCGCCAAAAACCACAACTTGGCAACTAGCGCTCCAAATAATGTGTCATGGAACGAGTGGCTGGGCTGGTGAAAAAGAAACGTTATACAAACAAGATAAAAGGACGATTCAGGGAGATACTCAGGGATAATACTGAAGGGATTTTCCTCTAGGTTGGCTGAACCTGCAACGAGCTTCAAGATGTGCATTTATGGGAAGAGCTGTGTTACATTGATAATGGAAAATGAATCCTTCCTCTGACGGCCCTGTCCAAATCCCCTAATAAATACCCCTACAATCTGAGACACGCCTGTCCTGAATTCCTGCCTGAAGCCTAGAGGCCACGTAACCTTTCTCTCACAGCCCGTGTATCCACATATCCACACACACACACACGCAATCCAACAGATAGTAAGGTGATCTGAGTTTTGGTGCGCTCTTCGGGTAGGTGACGTTTGTTACATCTTTCGTAACATCCATGCATTCTAACTTGTCGTTATTGAACTCCGGAAAATCTATATTCGGGTTTGACGACATAGTATTGTGAGACGGGCTTGGTTTCGACGGTGTATGTCTCCTCTTAGTTGTCGGCGTCCTCTAGCCTGGCAATTGATCAATATTATGCATTTGACATCTTAAGCTGGCTGACTGACCTGCATCTTGACTAGTATGCTCTCCGCGCGGAGTTGATTGCGCGGAGAGCATACTAGTCGCACCGAGTTGATCGCACCCCGCCAGTAGCTGGCTGGGTTCTTAACGGGTTCTGTGGCTACTGGCGGGGTGCGTAACGGGTTCTTTGGGTTGCACAGGGGGGGGGGGGAGTGCGGGTGATGCAGATTAACTGCCTCAAATAAGTTTGTGTGTGTGTGTAAGAGTAAGAAAGCAAGTCACGATACGAGGCCCGATATTTTCGTATAAATAGGTGGGCTAAAAGGTAAGCACGTGATTGGGGCTCGACGTGTTTGAAGCGACGAATCCCCTCGCCACAGTCCGAGACTAGACGACAATTTACATCATTAAACTTGCCGTTCTGGTCATTGGTTGGATGGCAAGGACCAGTGGGTATGGGATATTTAGAATCTGCATGTATCAACTCTCGGTCTAATATCATTACTGAGACAATCCCCATTTCTGTTTGATATACAAGTAACTCCATTAAGTGCTCGCCATTGCGAAAGATTAGATCGAGATGGTTCGAACAGCGCGATTCTTACAGGGATTTAAGCAAACCGCTACCTCTGGATGGACCCGGCACGATACATCTTCTTTGAAGAAATAACAGCATTATCATCGTCAGCAGCAGCAGCAGTGTATTCAGAAACATCCTCATCAGCAGCAGCAGCATCAGCGGCGGCATCATCATCATCGGCAGCGGCATTCTTAGTGGCATCATCATCATCGGCGGCGGCGGCAGACTCATCAGCAACGGCATCATCAGCAGCGGCAGCAGCGACATTTCTTACGTGGGCAGCAACATCTTCATTAGCAGCAGCGGCATCATCGTCGTTAGCAGCAGGAGCATCTGACTTTGCTCCCTCCCTCCCGATACAATCGGGACCAGAATCGTGACTGGAATCCTGACCTGTGGCTATCATCATCGTCTTTAGATTGACTTACGAGATCTGATGCTTTCTTCAGCGCCTGTGTGTGTTCCGAAATTAAAACCTTTGAACGAGTTCGTCAACTGACTTGCAATACCTGATGCTTCTTGCAGCCTGTACGTTGTTCGACAATCGAATCTTTCAACGGCCTCGTCAACTAACTAAATTATATCGCGGCCCACAGTCCCATCAACAAAGAAATCGTATTCATCCGATTCTTGCAGCGCCTGAACTCTTCAACAAGCTTGTTAACTAACTTTCGATGTCTAATGATCTGTGCAGTGTACGTCTTCCGAGATTTGACCCTTTCAACGAACTCGTGAACTGACTAGCTATATCTGATGCTCCTTGCAGTGTATGTCTTCCGATATGTGAACAGTTCTAACGAGCTCTGTGCGATATCTGTTGCTGCTTGCACGCCTGTACATCTTCTGAGGTTTGAGCCTTTTTAATGGGCTCGTCAGATTAACCTACAATATCCAACGTTTTGTTAGCGCCTGTACGTCTTCCAACATTTGAACCATTTCGACGAGCCCCTTGTGATATCTGTTGTGTCACAGGAAGCATTCCTCAACAATGCACTCAATATCACCGAAAACGCACGATGTGACCGGAATCATTCAACATTACCGGAAGCATTCAATCTCGTCAGAATTGAACGATGCCGACGAATGCGCCCCGCACGAGGAATTCAACATCGCCGGAAACCGACGATATCGACGATATCGTCAGAATCGATGGAGTGGAATAAATGCACGAGAGAAGGAATATCGTAGAGATAAATAGCAGCTGAATTTCGTCAATTAGATAGAAATCAAGGACATTTTTCCACTGCCTTAGAGACCGCCTTCCATAGCTGCTCACTTGTGACATGTTGCTTCTTGCACGCCTGTACATCTTCCAAGATTTGAGCCATTTCAACGAGTTCGTCAGATCGACCTACGATGTCTGATGCTTTGGTATCGCCTATACGTATTCCAAGATTCAAAACTTTTTAACGAGCTCGTCAGATCGATTTGCGATATGTATGCTTGTACGTCTCCCGATATTAAAGCCTTTTCCACGAGCTCGTGAGATTGACCTGCGATCTGATGCTTTTGCCAGCGCCTGTATCTTTCAACGAGCTCGTCAACTGACTTGCAATGTTTAATAGATCTAATGCCTCTGGCAGCCTGGACGTCTTGCGAGATTTAGGCCTTCCAACAAGCTTGTCGTCTGACCTGCGACATCTGATGCTTCTTGCAGCCTGTATGTCCTCCGATTTGAGTCTTTTCGTCGCGCTCGTTAGGTCGGCTGCATGTCTGATGCTCCTCGCGATATCTGACCCTTCGAAAACGTCTGTACGTCTTGCGGGATTTAAGTCTTTCAATGAGCTCATCATTGACTTGCAAGATCTGATGCATCTAATGTTTCTTGCAGTGTACGTGGTTCCGACATTTAGACCTTTCAACAGGCTTTGTCTGATGCCTCTTGCAGCCTGCATGTCTTCCGATTTGAGCCTTTTCGTCGCGCTCGCTCAGATTGACTCGATGTCTAATGCCGATATGTCATGCGAGATTGGAGCCTTTTTGTCGAACTCGTCAGGTTAACTGGATGTCTAATGCTTCTTGCGATATTTGACGCTTCGAAAATTCCTGTGCGTCTTGCGGGGTTTGAGTACTTCAGCGAGCTCGTTGGATTGACGTGCGAGATCTGATTCTTCTAGCAGCCTGTACGTCTCGCGGGATTGAAGTGTTTCGACGAGCTCGTCAGATTAACTGGATGTCTGATGCTTTGAAATTGCCTGTACGTCTTCCGCAAACAGAACCTTTTAACGAGCTCGTTAGATCGACTTGCGATATTGAATGCCTCTTGCGGCCTGTACGTTTTCCGAGCATTAAACCCTTTAAACGACTTATCAGATTAACTTGCAATGTCTAATTCTTCATGCAGCCTATACGTCTTCCGAGATTTAAACCTCTCAACAAGCTCCTTAAAGCCTGTACGGCTTCCGAGATGTAAGCCTTTTTAATGTCTTTGTCAAATTAACACAGAATATCTGATGCTATTAAGATATCAACGCCAGGGTAATCACGCAGTAGAAACTTGATAGGAATGGATAAATAAATGATTATGTTTAATGCCTTCTAAATTGACGGGAAATTCTTTTCTTTCATGTCTGCCTTCAACTGATCTGTTAGATTCCTCGATGCCATGCACAGCTAAAAACCTCTTATAGTCTTCCTTTAGCTTATTCAGCCGCTCAGTAATGCCTTCAGTACACTAATGCTCCTGACAGGGAACTATTCTCGTCTCAACACAGTAATGTCGGAATTGATAGGAGAGGTTTGAATTTCATTACATTGATAGCAGGAGCTGTGTTACAACAATGATGGAGGAAGAACTCCTCGTCTGACGGCCTTGTCTAAATTTCCCTGTAAGTACCCATACAATCTCAGACACACTTGTCCTGAATTCCTGCCTTAGGCCCAGAAGCCACGTATCCTTTCTCTCACAGCTCGTGTATCCACACATCCACTCACACGCACAGGTGTTATCCAACAGGTGAGCTGCTAGTTATAACACTGCGGTAGCTATTAAAAGATACTCGCAAGAGAGCTGCTGGCTAGTATGCTCGCGGCAGCTATTGAATGAATAGTCGTGCTTGAAGGAAGGGTCGGGCTCGAACGAAGCTGCTGGCTAAGATATAGCGGCAGCTAATGAACAAACAGTCGTGCTTGAGCGAAGCCGTTGGTTAGAATATCGCGGGCAGCTATCGAATGAAAAGGTTGGGCTCGGAGGAAGTGTCGGGCTCGAAGGAAGGGTTGGGCTTGAATGAAGCTTCTGGCTAAACTATCACGGCAGTTATTGAACGAACGGTCGGGCTCGAAGGAAGGTGCTGGCTAAGACATCGCGGCAAGCAGCTATCGAATTCGGTCGGGCTCTTCAGGAAGCTGCCGGCTAGTAGTATGCTCGCGGTAGTTATCGAATAAACGATCGGCTCGAAGGAAGTTGCTGGTTAATATATCATCGAATAAACGGTCGGGCTCGAAGAAAGATGCGGGCTAAGACTTTGCGGCAGATATTGAATGGACGGTCGGGCTCGAAGGAAGCTGCTGGCTAAGATGTCAGCTATCGAATTCGGTCGGGCTCGTCAGGAAGCTGCAGGCTAGTAGTATGCTCGCGGTATTCATCGAATGAACGGTCGGCTCGAAGAAAAATGCTGGCTAAGATATCATCGAATTCCTGTCTTATTGCTGTTGCTGTTGTGCTGTGTTGTGTTGTGTTGTTGCACTTCTAAGCCCCTGGCCGGGCGGTTTTTTTTGTATATTGCGCGCCGGGTATGATTTTTTGGACTCTGATTTCTGTTGCAACTTATGCGCTGCGTTTTCTGCATCTTGTGCGCTGGTTGCTGTGCTGTGCTGTTGTGTTACTCTTGTGCTACTTACCAGCTCTGTATCGCTGGTCCGCTGACCAAGCCCTGCTTTGTTTACACCTTAGGCGCTGACCCAGATCTAACAACTGCCTGGTGTGAATGGCTACTTTTGCGTTTGTTGCATGGGCAGCAACCTTATCAGCAGCAGCGTCATCATCAGCATCAGCATCAGCCTCTTCCCTCTCCCAAGCGCTAACTTTTCCCCTCTACCGACAGCTACAGCGGCATCATCATCATCAGCCGCAGCAGCATCATCACTAGCAGCCGACTTTCCCTCTCCCGAGTGCTGACTCTTCCCTCTTCCGAGTGCTGACTTTTCCCCTCCGCCGACCGCTCCTATTATAACCATCTTCCTGACTGTCTTCATGACCGGAATCCTGACCTGTGGCCACCACCATCATTGTATCTTGGACATCTTCATCGTCTTCAGATTGACTTGCGAGATCTGATGCTTCCTGCAGCTGCCCGTACCAGTCAACGAGCTCGTCAACTGACTGAATTGAATCGCGGCCGACAATCTTATCATTATAGAAATCGTCTTCGTCAAATTGCCCCACGATATCTAATGCTCCTTGCAGTGTACGTTTTCCGAGATTTGAACCTCTTCAATGGGGCTTGTTAGATTGACCTGCGATCTAATACTTCTCGCAGTGCCTGAACCTGTCAACAAGCTTCTCAGCTTACTGAATTACATGGCGGCCGATAATCAGGTTGTTAATAACCTGCGATATATAATGCTTCGAAAGCGCGTATACATCTTCCGACATTTGAATCGTTTCGACGAGCTCCTTGCGATATTTGTTGCTTCTTACACGCCTGTATATCTTCCGAGATTCGAGCCTTTCAATAAGATCGTCAGATTGACCTGCGATATCCGATGGTTCTTGTAGAGCCTGTACGTTCCGAGATTTGAGACTTTTCAACAAGCTCGTTAAATTGACCTACGATGTCTGAAGCTTCGATAACAACTGTACGTCTTCCAAGAGTTAAGCATTTTCAACAAGCTCGTTGCAGCGCCTGGATCTTTCCACAAGTTCTTCAACTGCCTTTCTATATCTGATGCTCTGTGCAGTGTACGTATTCCGAGAATTGAACCCTTCAACGAGCTCGTCAACTGACTTGCGATATCAGATCCCTGTACTTCTTCCGAGAATTAAACCTTTCAGCGAGCTCCTCCCAGCCTGTATGTCGTGCGAGATTTGAGCAATTCAACGAGCTCGTCAGAACGACCTGCGATCTGATGCTTCGATAGCGCCTGTACGTCTTCCGAGAATGAAACCTTTGAACAAGCTCGTTAGATTAACCTAGGATATTAGATGCCTGGATGTGTTCCGACTGTTGAATATTTTAACGAGCTTGTTAGATTGACTTGTGTTATTTGATGCTTGTTGTAGCCTATACGTCTGAAATTTTGACGTATCAACGAGCCTGTTGACTGACCTTTGACCTTTGATGTTTTGTGCAGCGTACGTCTTCTGAGATTTAAGCCTTTCAACGCGCTCGTCAACTGACTTTTGATATCTGATACTTTGTGCAGTGTACGCCTTCCGAGGTTTGAAGTTTTCAACGAGCTCGTTAACTGACTTTCGACATTTGATACGTTGTGCGTTGTACGTCTTCCAATATTTGAACTCTTTCATCGAGGCCGTCAGATTGATCTGCGATCTAATGCTTGCAGCGCCTAAACCTTTCAACGAGCTCGTCAGATTGACGTGCGATATCCGATGCTTCTTACAGAGCCTGTACGTTCCGAAATTGAAGCCTTTTCAACAAGCTCGTCAGATTAACCTGCCATGTCTAACGCTCATTGCAGCATCCGTACGTCTTCCGAGATTCAAGCCTTTTAACGAGCTCGCCAGATCAACTGGCAACATATATGCTTCGAAAGCGTCTGTACGTCACGTAGTCACCCTGGCGCACCTCTGATACATGGCGCGGGCATAGATACTCCTTTCTTTTAGACAGAACTAATAAATTGAATGTATTTTGAACGTTGTTTTGCTTCACCTTCCGGTATGGATACTTTCGTCACCCAAAGCCCTGTGCTATGCCATGTGCAGTGTATATCTTCCGAGATTTGAACGTTCTAACGAGCTCGTCAGCGAACTGAATTAGATAGCGGCCGATAATTTACTATTAATAACTTGTGATATATGATGTTTCGAAAGCGCATGTACGTCTTCCAAGATTGAAATCGTTTTCACGAGCTCCTTGTTGTATGTAATGCTTCTTGCAGCGTCTCAACCGTCCAACGAGCTCGATAACTGACTGTCGATATCTGATGCTATCATAGAGTAAAAAAAAGAATATAAGGACTAGTGTCCTCCTCGGAAAACGCCTTACAGTCTCCTCCTGTTGGAATATCCCGTCAAGGCATGCGGACACCTCACGTGGCCACCCTAGCGCACCTCTCTTTTACGGCGCGCTTGGTGGCATTCCTTTTCCTTTTCTTCTTCGCTCTCAGATAAGATAGTTACAAATGAATTGAACTGTTTTGTTTATTGTTTTGCTTCACCTTCTGATACCAGCTACTCGAAGCCCCTGTGCTTCCTACAACCTGCGATATCCGATGCTTCCTGAAGAGCATTGCTCTTCGCTATCCGTACCCCCACGGAAGCTTCCATCCATATCTTTATAGGAGGCATCGCGTTTTCACTTAACATCCCTGGACTGAGTGCTATCGATGTCGGTCTCCCATGGTTCCAATTCAGATGCGTCAAATTCGCCGACAATCTCCTTGCCCACGGCTATGCCGAGTCGTTCCCGTAAACCGAGAATTGGCCAGATAGGTATTCTGGTGTACTCAATTTTGATTCCTGGAGCTTTGTTATCATCGTTCATTGGTGTTTTTGAGGGGTCGTGAAACCGATCGAGGAAGCTAGCCGAAACATGACCAGTATACACGATAAACTCTCCGGGGGCATCGTCATGCGTTAGAATCCTCAGCGTGATATCTTTGAACGGAGGATGCTCAGACGACCACCGTGAGTCTCTGCAAAATGACGGCTCTGGTGCCCTATAGAAATGGTGCTGTGCCATGGCTATGAGGATGGCCACGAAATACGCGTCGTGATCAGAGTTAGCCGGGCTTAATGCTTTCGGGTGAAGCTGCCGAAGCCGGAAGACCGGGCTGTCCCGTGTCTTCCTTGGCCATGCAGCTGGAGATAGATATTTGCGCATTAAAGCAAGCTGGTTCTTTCCAATGTAACACACCAGAGGTAGGTTTGCTGGATTATAGGGCGCTGGGTTAATGTCGAGGACTTATACGAGTCAGCCAGTAGAGCAGTCGTCGACCTAGGAATTTGTGACGATCGCATGTCGTCGTCCTCTGAATAAGTCGACATCACTTGAGCGGTGACACCGTCCCGATAAACGCGGTCGCCGAAGAACAAGTGTAGTTTCGGCATAAGATATGAGCGGCTAAAAGCCACTGGCCAAAGTGTTGATAGAACTGTCTTGACAGGGTTATCGCCAGGGATACGATGTACCACATCAGGATTTAAGATTTCGGTTGGCGAGTCGCTCAGAGTGGTTATTGCCCTGGTTATTGCCCTGGGTGGTGCTAAATGTCCTTTTAAAGGTGATAAGGCGGCCATATGCTTGGGCGAAGGTGAATTGCATGGAGAAAGTTGGTGAGAGTGGGCGCCTAGGAGTCGCCAGTGCATGTCTGTCCAGTATAAGGGACGAACAAATAGTCGTTTGCGGAGGCATCGGAGTAGAATGCCTTTGAAGGAGTGTCTAGCTAGCCGCTGTCAGGGTCTGCGACGATGACTGTTTCGAGAGGAAGCTGAAGAGGCTGGAGACCTGGTAGTTGCTGCACGTAAGTTTGTGTTTTGGTGGCAAGTTGTCTGTCAATAGCAGCACTGTTAATAACGCTGCAGCGCGAGATGAGGGGCGATGACCAGTAGTGAGGGGTAATGGATGGCAAGCAGTGAAGAGGTTCTATTGGTGAGCAGATCCTGCTGTGTTGGACGACACCGATCCCTGAGTGTCTACTTAAATCATAATCACTTTGCGTTAGCTAAAGTTTGCTCCGGGGAAGAAAGACATAGCAGTTGAGATTGGCAGTAAGAGGAATGATAAGCGTGAGGGGAGGCTATATGTGTTTTATGGCGGTGAGTCAACTGACAAATTTGTTATTGGGGGAAAGGAGACTCAGACAGCACAATACAAAGGAGGAAGAAAGGAGCAGTCCTTGATGCTTTATGTGCAGGTATACCTAGAGACGAGCGCAGTTTAAATGATCGAGTGTGTCACACAAAAAATGGCGTAGCCAGAGGCCACTTTTAATGTGTAGTTATGACCCTTAAATAGGCTCATATTTTTCCTGTGACAGAGTGTCACACAAAAAATGGCGTACGCTAGCCTCGAAAGGGAGGTAAGCTGCTCTTTCGTTCCCTTCGCGAGAATGTAACGAAGTTTGGTGATTGGATTTCCATAGTATAGATCCGATGGCAATGTAGTATAGGTGTTCTATGAAAAACAGAACTACAGTCGCCCACATAGAGATCAAGTCACATGGGGCGGATATAAGTTTATCCGATATTGCAACAAACTTCGCACATACCACTCTTGCCTCATCTCCCTCGTTACACTCACATCCGTACGCAAAATATTCTCAAAACACCGAGCGCAATGCTTCCTCTTCTTAAGCCACACTCTTTGCTTTTCCGAACCAGGCGCTTGAATTACCGTTCAGCCTTTCAATCGTACAGAGCACTTCACGAGGCAAAAGCGAAACTTGTCACATTCGATACCAAAGGGTCTCTCAAAACACAAATCCTCGACATTTTCATCGGTGAGCCCCATGAGGCTTTTGTTATATTCCACAAAGAAGTCGGCCTAGCTTTAAAATCAGCCATTACCAAACAGACAGGTATTTGTCTTTCTTCAGATCCCGAAAAGTTCCCATTGACTTTTTACCATGAAACACTGCATTTTGCGCACGGTGGGTATACCTCCCTGTTCTGCATTCTACATCGCAAGACCACGCTAATAAATCCACTTCAAGCTACGGTGCCATATCCACGAATTGTCATCGAACAAGACCTACCACGCCAGAATACCACTAAAGTAAGCCCTGCAACTCTTTGGCTGTGGGGAGCGTCGCACTCTATTACCTTGGACGGCACGCCCGATGGTGAGTTCCGTGCTTAAACAGTACTTTTTTAGAACGTGATCTAAACCGATGACAGAAGAATTTGAGGAATCTTCACGAGAGAGCCACGAAAGACTGAAAGGAGTGGCTGAACTTTTACGAGATAGATAGTTTATGTTCTAGGACTATGTGTGCATTGTCCCGGACACAAGATACCCCACAATGCCCGCCACATGGTTGACTACTATTTATCTCTGCAGGATGCCTCTTCTTCTGGATTCATTTCGTTCTGTTGCTTCCGGCGATGTCGTCGGCTTAGGGCCATGTTGAATGTTTATAGCGATACGCTTCCGTTAGTACTTACCTTTTGTAAATAGTGGAGAAGACATGGTTGGTCTCAAAGGAGTCGTCGGCATGCGTGCTTTTCTTGTACTCGTCTTTCGTGAATTGGCACGGATTTCTGCGCTTGGGGAAGGGGGTTGGTTACCCACACACGGCAAACAGACGCCGTCCATCGAATCCCGTCATATTTCTCCGATCGCTTCTATTGGAGTGTCTAGGTCCACATTGAAAACAACGCTTGGCCTTGGCCGTAGCGGCCCGGCCCGTTATTCGACCTTGGGTGCGAAGCCCTGCCAATCACACGACCCAGAAAATGCTTACCACCCTATCAATCTAACTTTAGCCCGGAAGAACTTTTGGGTCCCTTAGGTTAAGCAAATTTATAGTCACACACCGCGCGTCATCTGGACCATGCATGATGCGCTGGCGGTGCTGGCGGTGGCGGTGCTGGCGGTGGCTCCTATCCAGACCAAACTCGCGGTCTCTCCAATAGCCACTCAGCCCCGCTGCAACCTGTGTTTGATCCGTTAGCCTCCGGATCTCAATACTGTAGGGTGATTGGTTTTTTAGCGGTTAATGATGGGCGACTAACATGCGGGCTACATCGAAACTAGGCGAAAAGAGACGACCCGCCCACCTCGCATAATCCAACGACCCAAGTGGGGGACCCCCGAGTTCTAGTTCGGCAGCAGGCCTACTGTGATGACATCACCACTTTACTAAAAGTGTACTCCGTACATCCCGCTAATATCTGTCACGTGAGCTATGTTCCCCTCCAACAGGCTTTGCATGGGAAGCCTCACGCTATGTAAACCTTGCTGCCTAATTCTCCTCCATAACGGTGGATGATAGTAGGCTGTAAAAAGAGGATCTGACCCAAGTAAAGGAGGCTGACCCCTTTCAAGATACCAAGACGCGCAGAGAAAAACAGGTCTATCTAGAAGTCCCAAAAAAAAAAAAAATTTAAGAGCGCGCGTGAGACCCGAAAAAAAAGTTGGCAGCCTTACCCTCAGCCACTTTCTTCTTCTTGGGCCGGAGGCCTCGCTACCTGAGTTTTATATTCCTTTCTGTCACTCTTCCTTGATGTCCTTTCTCTCATTCTTTTTACTCTTCGTATTCCAGGTCTTTCCGCAAACTTAGTTTAGTATTTACTTCCCCCAAAGCTCATACCATGGAACCTCGTCTATCCACGGAGACGTTTGTGTGTGAGTTGTGTCGGAAAATTGATTTTGGGAAAGCTGAACGGCAAATAACACACAATCCTCCCCCGACTGAAGGAATCATCCTTGACCAGGATGCCGCTCGATTTCTACATCCAACGAAGACTCACTGTGCACTCTGCAAACTTTTATCGGGTGCAGTAAGCAGGAAAGTAAGAGGCAAACCTGGCGATAGTGGCATCCACGAGTTAAGGCTCTGCGCATTCTCATACCTTGAAAGCAGATATGGGTTCAGCCGCAAGACAAAAGGTGCTCAGGATAGCGTAATGTTGTTTGTTACCGCTGATTCTGAATTCACATTGGATGAGTATTTTGAGAATTCTGGCCTACTGGAGTCAGGGCTGGTGGTCTGCTACCCTTACAGAGCTGAGCCAGAGTTTTTGAAACCACGGGCTATTCCAGAAATATTCGACTACGGACGGGCTAAGCTATGGATAGACAACTGCAGAGAAAAACACGGCGGCGAGTGCGTGAAAAGACTCGACTTTGCTGGGCCACGACAACTAAAACTGATCGATTGCGAAACGCTTGATATTATAGGTGCTGGTGCTGGTGCTGGTGCTGATGCTTCCATAAAATGGGTGGCTCTTAGCTACGTCTGGAAACGGGGGATGAAGACACCATTCGTACAGGACTTTCAAAAGCTACCACGTCAGACATCACGTGTAGTGCAAGATGCTATAGCAGTCACAAAGCACCTCGGATATCAGTACTTATGGGTCGATAAGTATTGCATTGGCCAGAGCGACTCTCTCGAGCTTGACGACCAGATCCACAACATGCATCAGATTTATAACAACGCCGAATTAACCATCATCGCGGCCGCCGGTCCAGATGAAGAGTATGGACTTCCTGGGGTTGGATCCACCATGCGCTTCAGGCAAAATATTGTGCATCTGGACGGCATGGTATTTCTAAGCACAGGTCCAGACCCAGCGCTCTACGCTGCAGAAAAGTCTCGCTGGTGGACAAGGGGTTGGACCTTTCAAGAGGGCGTTCTATCTCGCCGGCGCCTTGTGTTCACAGAGCATCAAGCATTTTTCGAGTGCAGCACGGCAAGCTGGACAGAAGCTGTGGGGGGACTTGAATGCATTCAGGACCGCCGGACAGTAGACTGGTCATCTTGGAAGATTGGGTGTTTTCTTTTAAGCCAGTATCGAACTCAACTGCATAATCAGGACTTACAGCAAGGTACAACGAGCCACTCAGATACAACGGTTGCGGAAGAAGAACAGATGATGGATACCAACGTTGCGGTGCAACTTCTTGGCTTCTTTAGGCTACTCCAGCAGTACACTACTCGTGAATTGACTTTCGATGCGGACTCACTAAATGCAGCTACTGGTTTGCTGCAGATGCTAGCCAAGAAAACTCCGCCAACTTTGCATCTTATGGGGCTGCCTTACATTCCATCCGATGATAATCAAGCAGTACTTGTTGAGCCTTATGTATTTGCTTCACTGTCTTGGCACCACCGGAGCGGGATTATTCCCAGGCGACGACCAGACTTTCCATCCTGGACATGGGCAGGTTGGGCTGGAGGTATTCGATGGATGTGCTATCCATATCTTCAATCGTCAAGGGATTTAAAATGCAAGTTTCACAGTGTGCGTTTTCAGTCACGAGACGGGGTCTTGATATCAGCATCAGATTATATGCAGGCCAACACGTCTTCTGGATGCTATGCAGACTCAACCACTGCGATTTATTTCCAGGCGCAGCAGGTTCCTGGTTCTATGTTTCGTATGGAACACGATGGGAATGACTGGGAGAACGTCACAGTAGACGGAAATTATCTGCTAGTAGGCAGCGGTATCCTGCTGCCGACAGAAACGCCGGCTGCATTCATTGATCGTCTCAATGACGGGACGTGGAGCTGTCTCGTGCTTGGGGATTTTGCAGACGGCAGGGGTCGCGACACGCCAAAAAGATATCTACTTGTGGTTCAGTGGGAGGGAGATACGATGGCGACCCGTGTGGGAGCTATTCTGGCTGAGAACCGAATGGGAGCGAACAATGAGTCTTAAAGGGACTATGACCTGCCTCTAATAGAAGTTTGCCTTGTTTAGGTTGTATTTTTTTCCACCCATGGTTGCTTTATAGTTATAGAGCTGTTTCCTGCTATATATTTGCTTTCTTGTGATCCATACAGCTGACGCCGTTTGCCATGGGCAGGAAATACTCTGCATGGCTGAAACTTCCTGGTCTTGTTTAATCTCTTAATATCGATTAAAAGACGATTTATTGAACAGCATTCTGGGGATAGCCTTGATCAGCTGAGCTTCTGGCTCAAGCCCATCTCAGCCGCCATCCGGTCCAACCCTATCAACTCTTCTCGGGTTGTTTGTTGTAGCGCCTTTTCAATGTACCCAGGAGTATAACCATTGGAATATCCCGTCAAGACATGTGGACACATCACGTGGCAACCCTAGCGCGCCTCTTTTATACGGCGCGCTTGGGGCATTCTTTCTTCTCTCTCAGATAAGATAGTGCGAGTTGTACAGGGTTGTGCAATGATCTAGATCATCGGCTTCAAATTCAATATATTCATAAGTGTCTTTTATCTAAGAAGAAAAGAAGTCACGGTGGGAGGCACGATATCGTCGTATAAATATCGTGACTAGAGGGTGACCACGTGACGAGCTCTGTGCTTCCTATTGTGCTTGGCGGCATTCCAACAATAACAACAATGCTTACACACTCACGTCCATTTGTCATGACGGGCAGTTAGAGATGTGTATAAGCCATCCTATACCACCACCGGTTGCTAGCGGATAACCCAGCCTTGTTATGACACAGATGAGACCCTGGAGCATGACTGGTGATCCTGACACCTTCCGACAGGGAGCCGCAGCATTCAGGAACGGGAGAGATTGGGCTGAACGAGAGAGGGATAAAGCAACCAACGAGGCCAACGAGCGAGAAGTTCAATGCCCCATCACTGCAGCAGGTCGTGGACTCAGCTTGAGTTTCGAGAGCGATGTGTACGCCGACGAGACAATCATCAAAAGCCAAAATACGGTCCTCGAACCAATTTCTTAAAATTCAATTAAAAACAATACTGATAGGTCTGCCGATGATCCGCCGAGCGTCTTCGGACACGTATCAAGCGCGATAAGCCATCTCAAAAGAACTTACCAGCTCAGTGCGCCCCTTGACTGGCATGCTATGGTAAGCGGCATCTGCAAGCTTCTGAACAGCTCTTTGACGGTGTTTGACGGTGTCACGCTGCGCTGGCTTGTGTTGACGTTAGCGCCGGCATATTTCCACTAACAGCCAACACGGACTCGCTGTCAATTGCAAAACTCCAAATCACTCTATAGCCACTGCACATCTTGATGTGACGGCCCTGAAAGTTCTTTAAGGTCATTGTAAGCGCGATGATAGTATCTCCTCGCCTCAACTGAACGGCCTTGTTTCCGGAACAAGGTTCCTAAAGCCCACGTAATGCTGATCGCTGGCTGGTATCTCGAAATATTTTGGATCCCTATAGTTTTTTCGTACCCTTGAAGCGCTCGCAAGTACATATCCTCGGCCTCTTGCAGTTTGTTTTGCTTTGTGTAAAGGCGACCTAGGTTGTTAACCGTATGGAGTGTTGATGTGTGATCTGGTCCATACGCCTTCTCCTTCCCTTTAAGCGCTCGCAAGAACATTTTCTCGGCTTCTTGTAGCTTGCTTTGGTTAGCATAAAGGACCCCTAGATTATTGACAGTGTCGAGTGTTAATGTATGATCTGGTCCATACGCCTTCTCGTGCCCTTGAAGCGCTCGCAAGTACATTTTCTCGGCCTCTTGCAGTTTTTTTTGCATTGTGTAAAGGATACCTAGGTTGTTGACCGTATGGAGTCTTGATGTGTGATCTAGTCCATACGCTTTCTCCTTCCCTTTAAGCGCTCGCAAGTGCATATTCTCGGCTTCTTGTAGCTTGCTTTGGTCGGCATAAAGGACCCCTAGATTATTAACCGTGTTGAGTGTTAATGTATGATCTGGTCCATATGCCTTCTCGAACCCCTGAAGCGCTCGCAAGTACATCTTCTCGGCCTCTTGCAGCTTGCCTTGGCTTCGGTAAAGGACCCCTAGATTATTAACCGTGTCAAGTGTTAATTTGTGATCTGGTCCATACGCCCTCTCCTTCCCTTCAAGCGCTCGCAAGTACATCTTCTCGGCCTCTTGCAGCTTGCCTTGGCTTCGGTAAAGGACCCCTAGACTATTAACTGTGTTGAGTGTTAATAAGTGATGTGGTCCTTGCGCTTTCTCGTCCCCTTGAAGCGCTCGCAAGTATATTTTCTCGGCCTCTCGCGGCTTGCCTTGTTCATTGTAAAGAAAACCTAGGTTATGAAAGGCCCAACTTAAGTCCTCACTGCTGCCTTCAATTGTGGCGCCTTCAATTGTGGCGTAGGATATTATTGCATGTGACAAAAGTCGTCTCTGAAGCAGCCAGAATTGGGGGTGATCCTTTGATGGAACGTGTGAGGCTATGCACTCCAGCGCAAGCTTACCCAGACAGCCATCCCACTCTTGATTTAATACATGGCAGGTCCAAGAGTGTAAACAGCCGTGAATGCTATATCCTCTTGATCCAGACTGGTCTGGGCTACATGTGTGAGGTTCAACAAATCCATAGTCATGCAGTGTACCCATCGCGTCATTGAACTTAAGCTCATCAGTTAGATCGTCTATCCATGCCGGGTCGCCTTCGCTACCGGTTATCTGGATAAGTTCGAACCATAGGTCTTCGTTGTTAAAGTATGCCCACCATCGGAGTAAATGAGCTGCAAGGGGATTTTGCTCTTGGACTTGTTGATACGAGACTTGCCACGTGGAGCTTAGTGTGCGATCTGCGTAAGAACCTAGGCTTGGAGTGCTTGTGTGAAGTCTCGCCCATGACTTCTCGTAGAGGCGAAGGTAGCCAACCAAACTCGTCGAAACACGTCTCAGGTACGCTCCAGCCGTAGCGAGGGCAAGGGGGAGCCCGTCTAGCTTTTCTACGAGAATCCTAGCGTCTATATCTGTGGCAATTGTTAGTAAAGCCTGGGTATTATCTGCGAATTCCATACCGTTATGCAATGTATCTCGGCCAGAGGTAGATGACAGAATCTTGAGACTATCCTCCATTGACTCAAGTTTCCTGATTCGAATTGAGTTCCCTATATCGACTTGTGACTGTCGTGTCGTAACAATGATCGAGCCTTGATAAGCCGAGGGAAGAAGACAATTAATGTCAATTCCACTATTTGTACGGTCTGTTGATCTTGGATTATCGTAGTTATCATATATAATAAGCCATCTCGTGTTACCAGGCAAGCTAAACCATGCCTTGACAGCCTCCACTACCTCGCTGTGATTTTCCTGCAAGTTTAGGCCTCTAAGGCGGCTGGCGTTAGGGTGTTGTTGCGAAATCTGCGTCGCAACTTTGGCAAAGCTCTGTTGAACAGACGCTTCGTCTTTGATGTTAAGCCAGAAAATAGCGGAATATTCATCTCGATATCGCTTCGCGTATGCCACGGCAAGCTGTGTCTTGCCAATGCCGCCAAGACCACTTAGGGTAACGGCACAACGGCTTCCATCTGAGCTTAGTGCCTTGCGCATCTTTTCAATCTCCTGCTCCCGCGCGACAAAATATTGAATATCTGGAACGTCGGATAGGCTAAATGTGACAGAAAAATCGTTCATTTGTGTCCCTAATACTATTAGCTTCCAAGCGTACTTTTTATCAGTCAGGTTTGTTCTTACCCTTCGTGGCTTTCTGGACCTCTTCTCGCAGTCGTGTCTGTGCCTTGTGTAGCCCCTCGCCATACATAAGCGGCACATGGACATCAAAGATGCCAAAAAGCGAGTACGCCATATCCTCCTCGTGTTTCGTTTGACGGTTGCGTGCCCATGCCTCACGCTCTAAAACAGGGAAGTTGGACAGAGCTGTACCGCGCAGAGCACTCGCTGGAATGCCCGTAACATCGCGTATGATATGCTCCAGTGACCGTTTGTCGCCTAGCCAATCCCCTTCCTTGGAATAGAAATCAACTGTTTTTGGTGCGATGAGCTCTTGCAGCGTCCACCCCCGAGTGAACCATCTGCTCCGTCGAAACGCATCCTCCCATGGTGTTATGCTGTTGGGTCTGCCGGGAGCTGTCGAGCTAGATACATCAGCCAGGAAGACGTAGCATCGTTTCGCATCGCGGTACCACCGGAACATGCTGTAGATGGCGGTCTGAAGCTCGATGCTGTCGGATTTATCGATACAGCAAGTGTCAACCCAGAAGTATTGCAGTCCATGTCGTCTCGCTTGGTTGGCACAGAACTCAATCTTTTGGTAGCCATCTTTACGCTGCCAATGACTGAACGTCCTCGCCAGGTCCGCGAAGACAACTTCGTCGGGTCCCCAGGTGTGGGACAGGACTGCGTAATCGGGAATCGTATCGGAGAGGTCCGGGGTGCGGCTGTAGTTGCCGTCGGGGTTGCGCTGTAGTAGGCGCATCGCAAAGCTCTTACGTCTTGAATCGGCGCTTCGTCAGGATGAAGGAGAGATTTTGAGTGCAGAGTCAAAAATTGCTTTTTGGAATAATGTAGGCATCATCGCCGTCGTGGCATACACAGATCAGTTGGGCTGGCATCAGGCTGCAAGTGCGGGGTACAAAGGACTCAGCCGCAAGTCCACCAGTCACGCGTCGCACAGAACATTATGTATGCAGGTCTTTGGCCTGTTGTCTTGCAATCGGGGGCAGTAAGGCTTATTTCTCATTCTGACGTACGAGAAGCTGCGAATAATAGACGTATGGAATGCATGTCACGTGGTCACCTTTCGGCCACAAGATTTATACGGCGATATCGAGCCTTCCACCTCGGCTTGTTTTCCTCTAAGACATACAGAGACTATTAAATACATTGCATTTTGACCGCAGCAGTATCGATACCCTGCAAAACACCCTGTGCAACACACAGAATCGGACATAAATGCTCTACGCCCTGCCTAACCGCCACCGCCACATGCCCCAACCCGGCGTGATGGCCCGCGCAGGGCGCGGCGAAGCCGCGCGGATTTTGCCGGATTTGCCGCACCGAGGTTTCACTCTTTACAGGGCCCTTTGCAAGACTTGTATGTATATATACTTTGATGACAGTAAGGGGGGGTTGGCTGTGTGGTCTTGGTCTGGGTCCAGCAATAGGGGCTTGACGCCCAGGGCACCAAACGGCACAAAACCTGGCGCAATCGATGCAGAAAAGCCCGGCGCACACGATGCCATGAAAGGAATTGCGAAATGAGGCGCTCCCGGCGCGCGCGGCAACTCTGCGGCGGGCAGCGCACAAAATGCCGGCGGGATGGGTGGTTTTTCGCTTGGGTTGTGAGCAGAAAAAGGAGAAGACTGGGAGCGGGAAAACGAGGAGGCTATGGGCCGTGTCCCTTTTACTAGGACTTACGTCTCTTTCAGTCATTACTCTCTATAGTATAGTAAGGACTGCAAGGTCTCCATCCTAGTAAAAGGGACACGGCCCATAGCCTCCTCGTTTTCCCGCTCCCAGTCTTCTCCTTTTTCTGCTCACAACCCAAGCGAAAAACCACCCATCCCGCCGGCATTTTGTGCGCTGCCCGCCGCAGAGTTGCCGCGCGCGCCGGGAGTGGCTTTATTTTCACTGCATCGCGTGCGATGCATGTCTATGAGTCTTTGCGCTAGGTTTGGTGACGTTGCGGGCACTGTTGATTGAGTTACGGCTGTTCGCGTGTAATCCAGTTTTGGGCGAATTGCACGCCATGTGTTTTGCTTTATGCCTTGATTTTTATTTTACCTTGTGCGCAAGGTTCTTATGTATCTCTTACACCAGGTTTAGTTCTGTCTTGTTGTGGTACTGTTATGCGGTGTGTTATGTTGTGGTGTGTTGCTTGTTGCGCCCCTGTGCCGCGGAGACCCCCTTGGTTTTTGGCAGTTTACGCACCGCGTCCTGTGTTTACGGCGCTGTATTTTCCTGCATTATATACGCTGTGATTGTCTGTATCTTTTGCACTGGGTAGTGTGCCATTTTGAGCGCCGGTTGTTGTCCTGACTACATGCTGTGCCGCAGGTTGCTTGTGGCCACTGATTGCTGGCCCAACCAAGACCAATCATCATTTTTAGGAGTTTACGAACGAAGCATTATACTTAGGGCGTTGCCTCTTTTTGAACTGTATGCATTGCAATTTCTTGCATCTTTTGCATCAGGCAGTGTCTTATCTTGTGTGCTGGTTGCTGTGCTGTGTTGTTGTTGTGCTACTCTTGTGTTACGTACCAGCTCCGTATCGCTCGTTGGCCCGACCGAGCAAGCCCTGCCTTTTCACATTGAGCGCTGCTGTTCCTGTGTGGGCAGCGGCATCATCATCAGCACCAATAGCGGCATCATCAGCAGCATTGGCATCAGCGGCGGCAGCGGCATCATCATCATCGGCGGCGGCATTATCCGTGGCATTATCATCATCAGCGGCGGCGGCGGCATCAACAGCTACAACAGCAGCAGCATCATCGTCAGCCTGCTCTTCTCTCTCGTTAGTGCAGACTTTTTTCCCTCTCCTGAATGCTGACAGCAGCAGCGGCATCACCATTATCGACAGCAGCGACATTTCTTTCGTAGGCGGCAACAACCTCATCAGCAGAAGCGGCATCATCGTCATCATCAGCAGCAGCGGCATCAGCAGCATCCGCCTCATCATCAGCAGTAGCGGCGGCGGCGGCAGCATCATCATCAACAGCAGCGGCATCATCATTATCAGCTGACTTTTCCCCCTCGCGACCGCTACTGTCGGGACCAGAATCTTGACCTGTGGCCATCATCACCATTATTATCACCAGCAGCAAGCGGCGGCATCATCATCATCATCATCATCATCATAATCATTATTAGCCGACTTTCTTGCCTCCTGGCTGCTACTACCGTGACCGTCTTCCCAACCCGTTTTGCTGACCGTTTTTCTGATTAGAATCATAACCTGAGGCCACAGCAATCGTATCTTGAACATCTTCATCGTTCTCAGATTAACTTGCGAGATCCAATGCTTCCAGCAGCGCCTGTATGTATTCTTAGAATCGAACCTTTCAACGAGCTCGTTAACTGACTTTTTGATGTCTGATGCTTTATGCAGCGTACGTCTTCCGAGAACTAAACCGTTGAACGAACTCGACAGATCGACCCGCGATATCATATCCCTGTATGTCTTCCGAGATTTGAGCCCTTTTAACGAGCTCTTCAGATCCTCTTTCGATATACAATCCTTGTACGTCTTCCGAGAATTAAGCCTTTTCAACAAGCTCGTCAGATCGACCTACGATATTAGATACCTGTACGTCTTCCGAAAGCTGAGCCTTTGAACGAGCACGTCCGATTGCTTCGATAGCGCCTGTATATCTTCCGAGAATTGAAGCCCCGAACAAGCACGTTAGATTAACCTGCGATGTCAGATAACTGTACGTCATCCGAGATTCGAGCCTTTTCAACGATTTCGTCAAATCGACCTACGATGTCTGAGGCTTCGATAGCGCCTGTACGGCTTTTAGGAATTGACCAACCTTTCAACGAGTTCGTCAACTTACTTTCGATATCTGATACTTTGAGCAGTGTACGTCTCCCGAGATTCGAGCCTTTTCAACGACCTCGCCATACCGACTTGCGACATGTATGCTTTGAAAGCGCCTGTACGTTCCGAGATTGAAGCCTTTTCAACGAGCTTGTTAGATCAACCTATACTATCTCCGCTTCGATAGCGCCTGTACATCTTCCGAGATTTGATCCTTTCAACAAGCTCGTCAGATCAACTTGCGATATCGAACGACTCTTGCAGCCTGTATGTCTTCCGAGAATTCATCCGTTTAACGATCTTCTTGCAACGTGTACGTCTTCCGAGATTTAAGCATTTTCAACAAGACTCGTCAGATTGACCTGCGATATATAATTCTTGTACGTCTCCAGAGATTTAAGCCTGTTTAACGAGCTCGCCAAATTGACCTACGATGGCTGATGTTTCGATGGCGTCTGTACTCCCTCTGAGAGTTGAACCTCCAAACCTTTGAACGAGCTCGAAAGATTGACCTGCAATACCAGATGTCTGTACGTCTTCCGAGAATTGAGCCTTGACCTACAATGTCGGATGCTTCGATAGCGCCTGTACGTCTTGCAAGAACTGAACCTTTTCAACGATCTGATGTTTCTTGCCGCGCTTGAACCTGTCAACCAGCTCGTCAGATTGACCTGCAATATCCGATGCTTCTTGCAGAGCCTCTACGTTCCGAGATCTGAGCCCCCCACCCGACGAGCTAGTCGGATTGACTTGCGGTATGTCATGCCTGTACGTCTTCCGAGATGCAAGCATTTTCAATGAGCTCGTCAGATCGAGTTTGCGGTATTTCATGCCTGAATGTCTTCTGAGATGTAAGCATTTCAACAAGCTTGTGAGATTGGCTTGCGAGATGTGATGGATCTGATGCTTCTTGCAGCGTACATCTTGCGAGATTCAAACCTTTTAATAAGCTTGTTAACTGACTGGTGGTATCTGATGACTGTTGCAGCCTGTATGTCTGCTGATTTAAGGGAGCTTTTTCGTCGCGCTCGTTAGATTTACTTGCGATATTTGATGGCTATACGTCTCCCGGGCATAAAACCTTTTTAACGAGCTCGCCAGCTAACTTGCGATCCCAGACGTCTTTCGCACCGCTTGTACGTTCCAAGATTTAAACCTTTTCAGCGAGCTCGTCAAATCGACCCACGATATCGAATGCCTCTTGCAGCCTGTCCGTCTTCCGAGATTTGGGCCTTTCAACAAGCTCGCCAGATTGACCTGCGATGTCTGATGCTTGTTGCAGCCCGTACTTTATCCGAGATTTAAAACTTTCAATGAGATCCTTGCAGATCCTGTAGGTGCTGCAACATGTACACCTTTCAACAAGCTTGTCAACTGACTGGCGATATCTGATACCTCCCGCAGCCTGTACACCTTCGGATTTGAGCCCTCTCGTCGCGCTCGTTGGTTTGACTCCATGGCTGATGCCGGTATGTCTTCCGGGAAATAAACCTTATTGACGGGCTTGTTAGCTAACTTGTGATACCATATGCCTCTTGCAGTGCTTGTACGTTCCGAGATTTCAACTTTTTCAGCGGGCCCGTCAGACCAACTTGCGATGTCGAATGCTTCTTGCAGCGTACATCTTCCGATATTTACACCTTTCCGCAAGCTTGTCAACTGGCGGGCGATATCTGATACATGTTGCAGTCTGTATGCCTTCCGACTTTAACCTTTTCGTCGCGCTTGTTCAGATTGAATCGATTTCTGATGCCTATGTCTTGCGAGATTGAAGCCTCTTTGGTAAAGCTCGCCAGATTAACTAGATGTCTGATGGTGCTCGTCTGATTAAATTGATGTCTGATGCTTCTTGCTGCCTGTACGTCTTGCAAGATTTGAGTCTTTTTAACTTCTTTGTCAGATCGACTTGCGGTGTCTCACTCCTGTGCTTCTTCCGAGATTTGAACTTTTTCAGCGAGCTCGTTGGATTGACTTGCAATATCTGATGCTTCTGGTAGCTTGTACGTCTTCCGAATCTTAAACCTTTCAACGAGCTCCTTTCATAGCCTGTACGTCTTGCGAGATTAGACCTTTCAACAACCTTGTCAACTAACTGGCCATATCGGATGCTTCTTGCAGCCTGTATGCCTTCCGATTTGAGCTTTTTACGTCGCGCTAGTTAGATTGACGGCATGTCTGCCTCTTTTTATGATACCTGGCGCTTCGAAACTGCTGTACGTCTTGCGGAAATACAAACTTTTCCAGCGAGCTCGTTGGGATCGAACCGCGATATCGAATGCCTCTTGCAGCCTGTACGTCTGCCGAGAATCATATCGTTCAACCAGGTCGCCAGATTGACTTGCAATGTCTAATGCTTCTTGCAGCAGTGCTTCTTCCGAGAATTGATTCTTTGAACGAGCTAGTCAGATTAACTTGCGCCATGTAATGCTCGTACGTCTTCCGAGAATCAATATTTTTCAACAAACTCGTCAGATTGACCTCCAACGTCTGATGCTCTTGCAGCCTGTACGTCTTTATCGATTCAAACCATTCAACAAACTTGTGAACTAACTTACGATATCTGACGCTTCTCTTCTCGCAGTGCCTGTACATCTTGCGAGACTTAAGCCTTTTCAACGAGCTCGTTAGCCGACTTGCGATACCAGATGCCTCTTGCAGCGCCTGTACATGCCGAGATTTGAACATTTTTAGCGAGCTTGTTTGGATTGACTCGCGATATGGAATGCCTCTTGCAGCCTGCACGCTTTCCGAGAATGAAACCGTTCAACCAGCTCGTCGGATTAACTTGCGACATTTGATGCCTGGATACCTTTCGAGATATAAGCCTTTTTATTGTCCGCTGAAACTTGGATGGTTTTTCTAGTACTTACTCTACTTAAAAGTAGAGTAAGCACTTAAAGAACATAGTCTAAGTCTTAAAGAGACAGCCTATAGCCTCCTCCCCTTCCTGCTTATAGTCTTCTCGTTTTTCAGCTCATAGCCCGAGCGACAAACCACCTATCCCACCGGCATTTTGTGCGCTGCCCGTCGCAGAGTTACTGGGCGCGTCAGGTGCGCTGCTGCTCTTTTAACTGCATTGTTTGCGCTGCGTTTTTTTTTTTGGAAGTCTTTTGTGCCAGGTTTCATTCCATTTGATGCGCTAGTGGTCGAGTTGCTGTTGAGTCCCTTCGCTGGATCGGGCAAGACACAGTTTTTGGCGGATTTCGCCCTAGATGTTTTGTTTCACGCCCTACTTTCTATTTCACCTCGTGCGCTGGGCTCTTGTGCGCCCTTTTCCGCCAGGTTTTATGCTGTCTGATGCGCTGGTTGTAGTGTTGCTGGCTGTGGTGTGTCGCATGTTGCTTGTGAGCCCTTAATTGCTGGTCTGACCGAGACTAAGCACGGTTTTTGGTGTTTTTCTCGGCGAGTATTGCATTTAAGGCGCCAACTCTTGCTAGATTCTATCCACCGGGGTTTTCTGCATCTCTTGCGCCAGGTTTTGCTTTATCTTGAGCGCTGGTTATGGTGCTGCTAGCTGTGCTGTGTTGCACGTTGCTTGTCACGAAGTGAGCAGCTATGGAAGATCTAAGCAGTGGAAATGTCCTTGTATTCTATCTAATTGACGAGGAATTAGACCTCTTCTTATAGATGAATTCTATCTATGCATTCAAAATCATCGAATTGATAAGCAGCTTTGGAATCAGCATTGTCAGCAATGTCAGCATCGTCAGCATTGTCAGCATCGTCAGCATCGTCAGCGTTGTCAGCAGCCTCGTCAGCAGTTACTCTTGACATTGCTTGTAAGGCCCCGATCGACTAGGCATTGGCGGCGCCGGGCAGACCAAGGCGGATAGATAGAAAAACGGCTTTTAACATGGGTAAATTGCTATATATTGTAAATTCCTTGCATGCTGTAGACTACTATGTATGTGGCAACTGCTATGTACGTTTCGATTGCGGTATACGTTTAAGGCTCCGTATATTGCAATCGCTGTGTACGTTGCGCTGGTGCTAGTGCTTTTGTTCCTACGCTGCTTACAATTTTACTGCTTGGAATTCTGCTGCGGATGATTTAACTAATAATGTTTAATTTAAAGTTGCGAGGAAAGCAGGGGTGGGAAGCACAGGGGCTTTTGATTTGACGACAAAAGGTTGAACGAAACAATAGGTAAAGCAAAGTAGTCAATTCAATTAGGTCTGTGTAAGAAAGAAGAACAAGAGGAAGCGGAATGCCCGCGAGCGCGCCGTATAAAAGAGGCGCTCTAGGGTGGCCACGTGATCTTGACGAGGGAGTCCAACAGCAGGGCTTAGCCGGGTCTGGTCATACAGGGCCCCTAACTATGCGGGTTTTTTGGTATATTGCGCGCCAGTTGTTACGTTTTATGCCCTGTTTTCTATTGTATCTTGTGCGCTGGATTTCGCTGTATCTTATGCGCTGGTTGTTGTTGTGCTGTGTTGTTGTGTTACCTACCAGCCCCGCATCGCTCCAAATAAAGCCCTATTTTATTCCACTCTTTGGCGCTACTGTTATTGTATGGGCAGCAGCATCTTCAGCAAAATCATCATCATCATCAGCAGCAGGAGCATCATTATCAGCTGACTCTTCCCTCTGCCTCCCGAGTGCGGACTTTTCACCTCTCTTATCTACTAACTCTTCACCTCTACCGACCACTCCTATTGTAACCATCTTCTTGACTGGAATCCTGACCTGTGGCCACCACCATCATCGTATTTTGAACATCTTCATCGTCTTCAGATTGACTTGCGAGATCCGATGCTTCCTGCAGCGCCTGTACGTCTTGCGAGATTTGAACCATTCAACAGGCAACCTCGTCAACTAACTGAATTAGATCGCGGCCGACAATCCTATTATCAAAGAAATCGTCTTGGTCAGAATGCCTCACGATGTCTGATGGATCCGATGCTTCTTGAAAGCCTGTACGTCTTCCGACATTTGAACCTTTAACGAGCTCTTTAGATTGACTTGCGTTAGCTGATGCAACTTGCAGCCTATATATCCGGCCTTTAAACCTTTCAACAAGCTCGTTAGATTGACCTGCGTTGTTAAATGTCTGTGTATCTTCCGAGATTTGAGTCTTTTCAACGAGCTCGTTAGATCGACCTACCATGTGTGATGCTTCGATAGGGCTTGCACGTCTTCCGACAATTGCACCTTTCAACAAGCTCGACAGATTAACCTGCGATGTTGATGCTTCTATAGCGCTTCTACGTCTTTCCAGATTTGAGCCTTTCAATGAGCTCCGTGCAGCGTGTACGTCTTCCAAGATTTCAGCCTTTCAACGAGCTCCTTGCAGCGAGTATGTTTTCCGACATTTGAGCCATTTCGATGAGCTTCTTGCGATATCTGTTGCTTCTTGCACGCCCGTACACCTTCCGAGATTTAAGCCTTTGAACGAGCTCGTCAGATTGACCTGCGATCTGATGTTTCCTGCAGCTCCTGTACGACTTCCAAAGTTTGAACCTTTCGACGAGCTCGTTAGATTGACCCTTCGATCTGATGTTTCCTGCAGCGCCTGTACAACTTCCGACATTTGAACCTTTCAACGAGCTCGTCAGATTGGCTCGCGAGATCTGATGGATCTGATGCTTCTTACAGAGTACGTCTTGCGACATTTGACCCTTTTCGTCTAGCTCGTCACATTGACTGGATGTCTGATGCTTCTTGCGATATCTGAAGCTTTGAAAACGCCAGTATGCCTTGCGAGAAACAAACATTTGAACTAGCTCGTCTGATTGACCTACGATCTGATATCTGATGCCTTTTGTAGCCTGTATGTCTTCCGGTTTGAGTGAGCCTTTTAACTACTACAAGAACTGCCTCAGTCTTGACGAAACAGCCCACAGTCCTCCTTTCCTGCTCATAGTCTCCTCCTTTTTCTGCTCACAACCTGATCTCAACAGCTGGCATTTTTTGCGCTGCCCGCCGCAGAGTCTCCGGTAGCGCCGGTAGCACCTTTCATTTGGCTGCATTGTGTGCACTTCGTGTCTACGAGCCCTTTGCGCCAGCTTTAGGCCTGTTGCGGCGGCTGGGTATTGAGTTGTCGTCGTTGGGCGTGTGAGCCGCGTGCAGGACCTCATTTTGGCCAATTGCGCGCCAGGTGTTACGTTTTGCGCCCTGCTTTATATTGCACCTCGTGCGATAGGCTCTTGTTTAACTTTTACAAAAGCGTTAGCTTTGTCTTGTTGTGTTGCTGCTGTGTAATTGCGCTTGTAACTGTGCGGGTTTTTCGTATATTGCGCAGCGGGTGTAACGCTTGAGACACTGCTTTCTATTGTATCTTATGCACTGGCTTTCTCTGCATTTTTTGCGCTGGTTACTGTGCTGTGCTGTTGTTCTGTTACTCCGGTGTTACGTACCAGCCCCGGATCGCTACAACTAAGCCCTACTTTATTGCATCTTTGGCGCTGCTGTTCTTGCGCGGGTAGCAGCATCATCATCATCAGCGGTATCAGCTGCAGCAACTGCATCATTATCAGCTAACTCTTCCCTCTCCCGAGTGCTGATTTTTCCCCTCTCCAAAATGTTGACAGCATCAGCGGCATCATCATCATCATCCACTGACTCTTCCCCCTTCCGACCAGGACCGGTATCCTGACCTGTGGCTACGATAATCGTTTCTTGAACATCTTTTTCGTCTTGGTCAGATTAACTTGACATGTCTAATGCTTCCTGCAGTCTATGTCTTCCGAAATTTAGGCCTTTTCAACGTCTTCATCAGATCGACTTACGGTATTCATGCCTGTACGTATTCCGAGATTTGAACCTTTTTAGCCATCTCGTTGGATTGAGTTACGATATCTGATACTTCTGGCAGCCCGTACGACTTGCGAGATTAGGAGCTTTCAACGATCTCGTCAGATCGACTTGCAATATCGAACGCCTCTTGCAACCTGCACGTCTTCCGAGAATCGAACCTTTGAACGAACTCGTCAGAATAGCCTGCGATATCAGACAGCTGTGCGTCTTCTGAGATTCGAATCTTTCAACGAACTCGTCAGATTGACCTGACATCTGATGCTTCTTGCAGCGCCTAAGCTGTTGGAATATCCCGTCAAGGCATGCGGACAAGGTTACGTGGCTGCCCTGGGCCGTGTCGTTGAGACTTGGACTACGTCTTCTAATTAATGACTCTACTAGTACTAGGTATAGTACAGAGTAATTACTAGGAAGACTGTCCAAGTCTCAACGACACGGCCCACAACCTCCTCCCTTTCCCGCTCACAGCTCTTCTCCTTTTTCTCACAACCCGAGCGAAAAACCACCCATCCCGCCGGCATTTTGTGCGCGACATGACTTTGCGACAGGAGCTTCCTATCAATGCAAATCAATTTGAACCTCGACTATTTATTCCAACAAAATGCACGCGAGGTTTGCCATCATAACAGGCATTACTCCGTACAGAGACGATATATTTCTCCCAATATGTCGTCGGTAGAATCGGAATTATTCCGGCTCTTTTTTTTTTTTTTTTTTTGGATGTGGGGCGTCCTTTAGCTAAACCAGGATGCGCCTCTTATGCACGACAGTGGAAGAAGCTGGCAGGATCCTGCATAACGTAGGGGCCACTTAACACGAGTCAATGTTCCGGTTGCTAAAGAATTATATACAAGGGTTATAGTGCTCTTCGGAAGAGGGATCATCATCAGAAGTCATCACTCTCAGGGCTCGTCAATTCAATTCTCTCGTGTTCAAATCCATCTATTCCTGCCGATTGCCACTGTTGCAAATTACTCCCTTACGCCTATGTAAAAGCACATAACGCAACCCATTGCCCTTTGCTTACTTCCCCTCGTGGTCACTCCAAGCACCTTCTTGGTCACTTCTCTCTCCATCTCAACTCAAACCTAATCACCAGCATCATCATGCTCTTGTCCGCAGTCGCCCTGAGCCTCATCAGCCTCGCTGCTGCCGCCTCCCACTCCAGCGAACGACGAACCGCTCCGCAATATCCTTCCCTGTCTATAACCAAGGGTTTTCGCCTTGTTGTCAATGTTACCGATCCCTCGAAAGACTTCCACCCCTCCATCCAGAACACCTACGTTTCCAGCATTCACGTTGGTCCTGCTCTAGCCCTTATCGGTCAAGTTGACAGCGTCAAGCGCGCACGTATCTTTTACCAGAACGGTACTACCACGGATCAAAAGGATGGTAAATCAAATATCCTTAGCGATGGCGGCAGTCCAATTTTCTCATCTGGCTTGAAGCTAATTCAAGACTCTAATTCCGATAACATTTCAAATGCATATTTGAACGGTGGCCCCGGAGATGCTGGTATTGGCATTACTGGTTCGCCTCATCCTTATGCTTTCCTCCAACCGGAGGCTTGGGTTGCTTGCAACACGAGCGTACCGTATTACAGAGGGAGGCACTTTATTATCTTGAAGCGGACTAAAATAACTGCTGCCAACAAGAGCGGAAATGTCAACGAGACTAGTTCTGAAGGGTGCGCTCCTGTTCGCTTACTCCCTGAGTGCGCTGAATTGAACGGCCTGCCTGGAGGATCTGTATCTAGCCACGACTATGCTCTAGATACTCCATGTTATTCTGATGTCAAGTCTCTGGTTTGGTCCCGGTATGGGCTTTAGAGCCATCGCAAATAAAAGTAGGGACTGGCTGTGGTTGAGCGTTTGCTGCGGCAGGTAGTCTTTATATGTAAGGGCATATTCCTCTTTTGGAATTCATGGGTTTCAATTTAGATTGCATGGGTTGTATGTTGCAATACATTGGATTACAACCCGGGGTTCGGTACCCTTTGCTCCTAGCCGTTTTCTTTTACTAGGATGGAGACCTTGTAGTCTTTACTCTAAGAGAGAGCAATGACTGCAAGTGACGTAGTCCTAGTAAAAGAAAACGGCCCACTGTCCTCGTCCTTTTCCGCCTCACAGTCTCCTCCTTTTTCTGCCATCAACCCGAGCTGAAAAGCCGGCATTTTGTGCGCTGCCCGCTGCAGAGTTACCGCCGGGAGCGGGCTGATTTTACCTGCATCGTGTGCGCGGCGTCGTTGCGAGTCTTTTGCGCCAGATTTGAGCCTGCTGCGGCGGCTGTGTGACCAGGACCTGGTTTTTGGCGGATTGCGCGCCGTGTGTTTTGCTCTATGCCTTGATTTTTAATGTACCTTTTCCGCTGGGCTCTTGTGCATCTTGTGCGCTAGGTTTTACTCTATTTGGTGCACTGGTTGTGATATTACTGGTTATGCTGTTGCATGTTGCTTGCAAGCCCCTGATCGCTGAATCGCCGACCCGCCGACCAAGCAGGATTTTCGTAGATTGCGCAACAGGTGTTTTGTTTCGTGCCCTGCTGATCATTTAATTATATCTGCTATACTCCTTTACATCTTTTGCACCAGGTTCAGTTATGTCACGTGGTATTACTGTTGTGTTGTGTTGTGTCATATTGATGCGTCTGTAAGCCCCCCGTCGCTGAATTCCTGACTAACAAGGGGTTTTTTTGTAGATTACGCACTGCGTGTTTTGTTTCGAGCCCTGTTCTCTTAGGAAACTCTATGCGGTGGCCTCTCGTGCATCTTTTCCACCAGGTTCGGTTTTATTTGGTGCGCTGGTTGTGGTGCTGCTAGTTGTGGTTTGCATGTGGCATGTTGCTTTCAGGCCTCTAATGGCTGGATTCCCGACTAAGCGGGGTTTTCGTAGATTGCGCACCAAGTGTTACACTTACGGCGCTGTCATTTCTTTCATTATATGCGCTGCGATTTTGTGCATCTTTTGAACCAGGCATTGCCCTATCTTGTGTGCGGTTGTTGTGCGGTGTTATTGTGTTACTCTTGTGCTACGTACCACCCCCCCGACCGAGCAAGCCCTGCTTTACTACACCCTGGGCGCTGCTGTTCTTGCGGGGGCAGCAGCATCATGAGCAGCAACATCATCATCAGCCACGGCGGCGGCATCATCATCATCATCATCATCATCATCGACGGTGGCATCATCCGTGGCATCATCATCATCAGTGGCGTCGGTAGCATTAGCAGCTGGCTCTTCTCTCTCGTGAGTGCTGACTTTTTCCCTCTCCAAAGTGCTGATAGCAGCAACGGCATCACCAGAAGCAGCGACATCATCCTCATCATCAGCAACGGCAGCAGCGGCAACATCATCATCACCAGCAACAGCAGCATCCGACTTTTCCCCTCCCGACCGCTACGATCGTGACCGGAATCCCGACCGGAATCCTGACCTGTGGCCTTATCAGCAGTAGCGACATCATCATCAGCAGCAGCGGCATTTCTTGCGTGGGTACCAACATCCTCATCAGCAGTAGCAGCAGCAGACTTTTACCCCTCCCGACCGCAACTATCGTGATATGCATCCTGACTTGTGGCCATCATCATCAGCAGCGGTAGCGTCAACGGCAGCGGCATCATCCGTGGCATCATGATCATCAGCGGCGACGGCAACATCATCAGCAGCAGCGACATCATCATTGTCATCATCAGCTGACTTCTCCCGTCTGCCGATCGCTTCACCATCATCAACAGCAACAACATTATCATCATCAGCAGCTGAGTCTTCCCTCTCCTAAATGCTAACTATTCCCCTCTCCCGAGTGCTAACTTTTCCTCTCTGCCGACAGCTCCCATTATAACCTTCCTGAACGTCTTCCTGACTAAATTAGATCGCGGCCGACAATCACATTATTAAAAAAATAATATTTGTTAGAATTGCCTTACAACATCTGATGGATCTAATGCTTCTCATAGCGCCTATACTATTCAACGAGCTCGTTAGATTAACCTACCATGTCTGATGCTTCGATACCGCATGTATGTCTTCCGACATTCGAACCTTTCACGAGCCCGTCAGATTAACCTGCGATATCAGATACCTGCACGTCTTCCGAGATTTAAACCTTTTAACGAGCTCGTCAGATTGAACAACAATTTCTAATGCTTTAATAGCGCCTGTACAGCTTCCGGTAAGTAAACAACCTTTCAACGAGCTCATCTGACTTTCGATATCTAATGCTTCTTGCAGTGTACGTCTTCCGAGATTAAAACCTTTCAACGAGTTCTTTGCAGCCTGTACCTTTTCCGAGATTTGGGCCTTTCAACGAGCTCTTCAGATTAACCTACCGTCTCCGATGCTTCGATAGCGCCTGTACGTCCCCCAAGAACCGAACCCCCGAACGAGCATGCCAGACCGACCTGCGATATTTAGATGACTATACATCTTCCGACATTTAAGCCTTTTCAACGAGCTCATCAGATCGGCCTACGATTTATGACGCTGCGATAGCGCCTGTATGTCTTCCGAGAAGTGATCCCTTCAACAAGCTTGTCAGATTGACTTGTGATATCTGATGACTCTTGCAGGGCCTGTACGTTCCTAGATTTGAGCCTTTTCAACAATCTCGTCTGATTGACCTGCGATGTCCGATGCTTCCTACAGCGCCTGTACGTATTGCGAAATTTAAACCATTCAACAAGCTCGCTAGACAGATTTGCTGTATCTAATGCTTCTTGCAGTCTGTACGTCGTCCGACATTCGAATCTCCCATCGAGCTCATTAACTGACCGAATTAGATCCCGGCCGACAACCCTATCATCAAAGAAATTCTCTTGGTCAGATTACCTCGCGATATCTGATGGATCCGATGCTTCTTGCAGCCTGTACGTTGTCCGACATTTGAACCTCCCATCGAGCTCGTCAAACTGACCTGCGATCTGTTGCTTCTTGTAGCGCCTGAACCTTTCAACGAGCTCGTTAGATTGACCCTCCGATCTAATTGTTGGGTTCCTTCCGTGAAGCGCAACAGGAAGCACGGAGCAGGTCACTTGGTCACCTTTCGGCCACGATATTTATACGGCGATATCAAGCCTTCCACCTCGACTTGTTTTCCTCTTCCTAGACACATGCAGAGGTTATTAAATATATTGTATTTTGACAGAACGAGGTATCGATACCCCCTGCACAACACCTTGTGCAACCCACCGAGAACGACGGATCAAGTGAACCGGAGGTACTCTGCAATACGGTGACCTATTCTCTCTACGACCCCAACTTCTCCATTTTCAGCATAAAAGCAGCGTCCTGCGCGTACTCGTGCGTCGAATCAAGCACTGAAGAATGATCGTGTCACAAACCCCCCCCTGCGATCAACAACAGACTCTCAGCAAATGCAAGCATCGATATTGCGAGTCAGGTTCATCTTCACAAGACGACGCAGCGTACGCCTCGTTGAGGCGACCAAAGCTTGAGCACCCAATCATTCCGCCACTAGCGTTCTGGGGCCGCTTATCGGAGGTGCCTCTGTGTGCGGGTGCTCTGCGAGAGCTAGAACGAAGAAACAAACGGAGAGCGCTCGCTAGAAAAGACCCTCCCGTCTATTCTGATTCAACTCGTAGGCGAAGCCGTCGTCTCCGAACCCGCCGTGCCGCGACCGACGACGCTCACCTCGTCGTCGATCAATTTCTCCGGCGGTGTTCCGAAAAGGCTCTGACGGAGGTCAAGCGTCTAGCAAAACACGGCGGTCCCGACCTGATCGAGCTAAGGGGGGTCAGTAGTCGCCCATGGCATTCCCATCTGCGAAGCTAACAGAACAGCATGCCTTCGTACTTGGAGCCGCTGAGCCGATGAACTCCAGCCAATCGAACCCTGGGCGACGAAAGCGAGACTCTGAGTCTCTGGTGAAGCGTGACTTGTTGAACATAACAACGACTCGAAGTAGGAAGGCATACGACCCGGCTTTCTAGCAACACCTCACCGATCATGGCGCTCTCCCTGATGGTTACGAATACCCTGACGGCGGTGTCCCCCACGAGCTCTCGAACATGCACGAACTTTTATGCAAGAAGCATCGCAGTCGAGGGCGTCCCTGTCCCCATCGCGTTTCACGAATGACGACTTCCGCAGATTCAAACGAGCAAATACACATGCGACGAAAGAGGGTCGGATCGTTTTAAAGGTTATTCCTTTCATTGAAGGCGACATAGTCGATAGTAAATGCACCGCTAGTGATATTGCATTCACAAATCTCGACCCTCTGACCGACGGTACATTGGTAGCTGCGAAGCCGGATATATACTATGGTGCCCGACCCGAGCAGCTCGACCGGAGTGTGCGCAGGGAATTGGAGGCCTATATCGTTCCTTCTCTCCAGCATGACCTGCCTATTGCACCGAATATATTTCTTGGAATGAAGGGTTCAGATGGTTCGGCAGCCGTGGCAAAACGCCAAATAACTTACGGCATGGCAATTGGGGAGAGAGCCCAGCGCTCTCTTCGGTCCTACAAGGCTCCCGGGCCAATCTTTGACAACAAGACATCCACGATTGGCTACACATATTTAGATGGGACGCTCAAAATGTACGCTACACACGCGATCGCACCCTCTACGCCAGGGGGTGAAACTGGGTACGTGATGACCCAGATTGATACCTGGGGCATGACTGGCAGTCGAGACGCATATTGTAGAGGTGCTGCTGCGTATCGGAATGGTAGGGACTGGACAAAACAGAAGAGAGACGAGGCGATCGACCGTGCCAACAAGATAGCTAGGAAGGAAGTTGATAACCTGGGTCTAAGCTTCGCCAGCGAAGCGTCGGCGAATATGGCCACCAGCCAAGATACCATCACACATCACGAATGGAACAAAGCATCATCACTTTACGAGTCTGTCACCTCCGCAGATCCAATAGATATAATCCCTATTGGTGAGCCGTACAAGGTCTTCGAAGTCGCTAATACACCAAATCCAAGAGAAGCAGCGCAAAGCGAGTCTCCCCTTAAACACCCTATACCCGATTTCGACACGGAAGATCATGGGACACAAAGAGCTTACTAGGGGACAGCGCGGCACCTAATCTGACCCTCTCGATATTAGCGACAAAAGTTGGTTAGACTCCATCCAAATAGTCCAAGTCTCACATCACATGCTGCCACAACCAGCACTAAATCGTTATTCAACGCTGTCATGATCTACACAGCTCTCCAGAGGCGACTCAGGAGTCCACCAGGCACTGTAAACACTGGCCGGTTTCTTAGAACAAATCTACGACACAAATGTGACCAAGTTCCTCAATTGGGATTCTGGCCAACGTTGCGGGATCAGTTAGATGGAGAGCAGGCTTCTAGAGGTTCGTGTAGACCACCATCCCACTCTTAGCATAACCACACGTGCGAATCTCCGGACTTCTTTGGACCAGAAACACGTAAACTTCCGTCAAGCACGAGAAGGAAGTCCGAACCGGCCTTCATATCCCTTTGGTGACTTTCGCGATTGCCTCTATATCGCTGTGCGATGTATCTAATAAACGCAATATCTCGTAAGAGGCAGCCTATTTGGATAGGCCGCAGGCCAGCTTCTCCCCTTGTGGCGCGCAAGATCGTAGTCCGGACAAGGGAGGTCATCTTCCGCGTGTATGTGATGTCTCGAAATCATCTCAGTCGAATGCTCATGCAGGGTCGTAGCACGAGGTCTTCCGGAACACTGGGCGTACAACACGCAGGAGACGAAGCAGGGAAGGTCGCGCCAACCTGGGATACCGAATCCGAGATCTGTCAATTGTTGGTGATGGTGGTATCAATGCGGCCTCTCGTTGCCAAGATGCGGCAAACTCGGTCATAATGCACGCATTTATCAGATCACTGTAGAAACATCTAATGAAGAAGATAGCGATGAAGTCTTGACTAAATTCTAGTGTTATGGCTGTGTTTTTATATATTCTTTGCGAGAAAGTGGTTGATGGTGTTCCACTCGCTTGTGGAGTACGTTACTACATTAACTCCTTGCTATTAGCAAAATAGTGAAATATTAGGCTGGGGAATGCAAGCTCTAGTGGGCATTTGGCCGAGCGTTCCAGGTTCAGTCGGCTAGGGCCATTGTTTACCAGTTTGTTCAGGCAATTTTCGGCATTTGTTTTGCAATTACCCCTAGGAAAGCCAGTTTTTCCGGGTCGCATTCAGAGTTTCTGATATGCTATCTCCCAAGCAATCTGCCCGTTCCACAGGCGTGGATTGCGCTCTTTCTAACTCCATACATCTTCGAACCAGCGCTTGGATCGCTTCAGCCCAGCCCTCCAGCTATCTATCTCAGCCTGATCCCAACCCGTGTGCGTCTTAACGCTTTCGAGCAGAGCTGCAGTAACGTCCTTGGCCATGATCGCTGCGCCACAGATGTAGAATGCTGCCCCCTGGTTCAACATGAGCTCAGTGACGTCCGCTTCACGAGCACGGATCTGATCCTGAACGTACACTTTGGCGCCTCCCGAACGAGAGAACGCTGTCACGACCTCGAGCTTACCCTTTAGAGGGCCGTCCATAAGCTCCCTGAGCTCTTCCCGATATAGATAATCATCCTCAGTCTGACAGCCAAAGAACAGGACCATGCGACCAATGTCTCTTCCAGTTGGGCCAAGGCGTGCGCGCTCCTGGACGAAGCCCCTGAAGGGTGCAATACCAGTTCCAGCCGCAACCATAACAAGAGGTGTCTGCGAGCGCATGGGCAGCTTGAAAGTTGACAGCCTGATTTGCGCCCAGATCTGTGCCGAAAGCTGATGCGGGGACATGTTTGCGTCTTCGTCGCATTGCCCAGGCTTCATCCCATGAAGTGTTTCAAGGTAGTTACTTGCCAAACCTGGGATAGCAACTGTGAGATTACCAGGCACCGCACCTGGCTTTACTGACACCGTCAGACTGACTTTCCTGGGGGATACAACTGTCGAACTCGAAATTGAGTACAGCCGCGGTTTGATCCGAGGGAGGAGCTCGATAATGAAGGACAGGGGGAGCACATGCCACGAGGCAGTGTCATCGAGCTCCAAAGAGTGTGACAAGAGACGTGCAATGGTCATGTGGTTGGAATGCAGGAACCCGTAGTATGTCTCCTTGTTCTTCCCCAGGCTCTTCAACGAGTCTCGGATCTTGTGCGTGGGTGCCATTCTGGACAAGGCCAGAACAGCCTCTCGCGAAATAGGACCACAAATGTCAAGGTACCGGCGAAACAGGGTATCAATGGTGAGCTGATTGGGCATCTTGAGAGCGTCCCCTCCAGCTGTGCTTGTAATAGACACGCACGAGCTTCCTCTGGAAGCCAATCCAAGGACAGTGAGGAGATGTGACATCTCGCTCTCTCGGTTTTCAGGCCAAATCGCAATGTGGTCACCAGTCTTGTATTTGACTTGCGGGTGCAGACTCAAGTCGAGTGTCACTTCCAAGACCGAGCGATGCCCTTGATTGTAGCTGGCCGCCAGCTGTCTTGCACTCGCTACCTGGACTAGGTTAACATTTGCGTCACCGCCCCGCCCAACGTGCGGCTTGAGGGCAGATAACTGCGTCTGCTCCATACAGAGAGTCACCTCCTCGACCAGGAGACTGGGAACATAGTCTCTTTCGAGCTGTTTGAGTCCAAGTTCCGAAGCAAGTTGAGTGATCAGGTTGTCCTTCCACTCTATGAAATCCTCCTCGGTAGTCCGAAGTGCCTCATCTCCCTTGGCGACGGGCATCATTATCTGAGCGCCATTCTTGTCCATGAAGCCAGTAATATCGTCAATGGTCTTGTTGAAGTACCGGTAATTGGAGTTGCCGCATCCAAATGCAGCATACCTAACTCCGTTGAGAGACGCTGGCGGCGATGCTTCGACCCAGGCCAGGAAGTCTCGAGCGTTGTCGCTGGGCTCCCCCTCACCGAATGTCGAAGCGAGGAAGATGCATCTCACTGAAGGCGAGAGGCCGAGAAGAGTGGAAGGGTTGAAATCAGACATGTCGATGCATGCCACCTTGACATCGTAATCATGTTGTAAATCCCGCACAGTTCGGTGCGCAAAGTCTTCAGCGGTGCCAGACTGAGAGCCCCAAAAGACAATAATTTGTGCTTCATCTTCGGCGACTCTCACAGAGATGTCGCGAGAGACCTTGCTCTTCTGGCTCTTGACCAGTCCCATAGACTTTTGGGGTACTTCGAACAAGAGCTTGGTGAGCGGATCTTCCTTGCTTGGCAGTAGTAGCCTTCCATGATTGTATATGAAAATTGACAATAGAATCAGCATCCCCGAGAGTGCCAGATCGTGAGACTCTGCGGTATTCCAAGCATCGCCGATGTGAGCCATCAGGCTGGCAAGAAGAGTGTGCTCGTCGTGTAGCACGTTACGAATGAAATCAAATAGAGGATGCATGTCGACGAGTCTCAAGCAATCTGGAGAACGGAGAGGTGAACGGTTGAGTAATGAATCCCCATGGTAGAGAGTCAAGCATTACTTGAAATACCTATGGAGACGACGCACTCAACTGTTCAATTCACAGAACCCGATGCGGAGGACTCTGTCCGGCGCACAGGGAACCGTTCGGCATTCTGGATTCCCGCCGCCGGATTATACTACCGAAAAAGGAAAATAATCCGCTGCCTTGATCTAGTGGCTAGTGCTGCGCTAGCCCGCGCCCATTGTTTAGTCAAGTAAGGGTCACCAACCCAGACGCGGGGAAAAGGATCACGCGGGATATTTTCCCCAACTTTCCGCCTCCTCGTTTCGCCCCGATTTTAATTCTGTTCCTCCGTATCAGCCTCTGCGATATCCCGCCATCGATGACATGAAGCCCAAGAGCAGCTGTCAGGAATGTCGTAACGGCCACAGGAAATGTATCTCGCGACCGGGAAGCACAAGGTGCGATGGCTGCGAGCAGCTCGATAAAGCGTGCTTCGCAAGCCCAAAATTTCAATTCCAACCGAATACTCGACGTCAACGCACGCATCGGTCACGGCAGCAGCCTCAGCCCCAAGCTTCCTCAATCGATTTTAGCTGGTCGCAAGGCAATTTGGGTACATGTATGTGTTGGATTAGCCTCATTTACAAGTCCTATATCTAAGATTGTGCCCCCGCTGACCAGCTCAGTCCACAATGCCACGGTTGATGCCACCAGTACTACCTCTTGGCAACCAGTTTCGCCGGTCACCGAAGGGTCTGCTGGCATCATCGCCGCCAGATCAGAGAGCGGTTCCAGTCCAGGAGGAGCGCGGGTAAATGCGAGCCTCGTGAGCCACGGCGGTGGTGTGGTTGGCCACCGGAGCCAATGGAAAAAGCTTGCGTTGCCTGACACAGATCCTTCCCAAACTCAACCACATAGCCCTGTCTCGCATACGTCGTCAGAACCACAGGAACCCTACCAGTGCCTGGAATATCTTGCCGAAGGCTCTACTCAATCACTCATCGATCAACCTCGACGTTACCCGCAAGATGCGCTGGAGTTATCATCTTCCGGTACTTTCACTGCTAGAGAGGCTAAGCTATTACGGCTCTGGATCGAAAAGATCTCCTTAATTGTGAGTAACTTCATACTTGACTCGTTGAAGCCTTTCTTTGCTAACAACATGCAAAGTCCAACGTCTTCGACGATGGCTATCACTTCTCTGTAGTCGTGCCACGTCTGGCCATCGAGCACCCAATGATCCGCCACGGTGTCTTGGCCATAACCAGTCGCCACGACGCAATCACTCGAGGCACAGAGGATTTGGAAAGCGTTCACTATCACAATAAATGCATTGAACACCTAATCAAGGCTTTGGCTAATCCCGAAGAGAAGTACGACTGTATTCTTCTCGTTGCGGTCGTCATATCAAGGTTTTACGAGGAGAATGACGCCGAAACGAGTGAAAAAACTTTCCACCTCCGCGGTGCTCGTACCTTACTGAGTAACAACATTATGAGCCGCATAGCAAAAGAACGGAGTCTTGCTGAGGCTGCGTGCTGGCTATATCTGCGCCAAGCGATATACAGCTCTGTTGTGCATAAAAAGCATTGCGATGTCCCGCTGAGCATATTCGAGACGCTCTCTGATTTCAGCCAAACAAATGATAGCTCTTTGGCTAACCGTGTGGTGCTTATCTTCGCGCATTTTTTGCAACTATACTTCCCAGCGGCAAATGAGAATCAAGAGATCCAACAACAACAAGATCAGTGGGAAACCCTCACGACTACATTAGATGCGTGGCATGCAGCTCTCCCGAGATCATTCGAGCCTTTGCGTTATCAGCCCGCTGAACCTGGTTGTGGTCGACCACTGCCTACGATATGGATGTTGTCAAGCGTGCAAGGTAGGTACCAACCCGCCTCCTGTTGAGACGTCCCCAGATAACGAAAGCCAGCCGTGGCATTGCAATATTACTACTCTTGTCGCATAATTCTCGCAATGAAAGACTGCAATGAGTCGGCGATTCGCACAGGGTTCGAAGCTGCGAAAGTGAGAAGATTCAACGAGGTCAGTGCTACAAGTGCAGAAGGCTTTTTCCTTCGATATTGGTTGCTGACCAAGACAATAGAAATTGATCGCCACCTATCTCTGCGCATTGATGGGGCTTGCCACATCCAACGAGGGAGCTTTCAACGCTTGGTATCTACCATGTCACATGCTCGAACTATGTATGTGAGACTCGATTGATCATGTAATGTCGCTTTCGTCCGCTAAATTCAATGTCAATAGGCGGTTACCTTCTGCGGTCTCCAATAGATCGGGAGAAGACTCTGGAATTTCTGGTCCAGGTTCCCTGCAAGATTCAATGGAAAACTTCGGCGCTTGTGAGGACGCTGAAAGATCAATGGAAGGGGCTTGATGGGTACGGTTAGCAGTCATGTGGGATCAACAGAGTTTTAGTATACTGTTTAGCGACTGTCTGAGGTATGGCACTTTTTTCTGCCAGTGGTGGCGAACTTCGGTCCATCCTCAGACGTGACACACAACCCCATTGCTTAGATACGACGTCCTAGTGTGACAGCCAACATACATCTACGACTAGATTATACCCTGGACCAATCACAGCCGTCACTTTGCGTCAGCCGAAGGGCAGTATGGACCAAGTCCATCACTATCTGTGGCTTCCAAGAGTAGGCAACAATCACCCTGCCATGTTCTCTTGTCCATGTCTCAAGTCCCTGTCTCTTGCGGCATTCGGGTTGGAGTGTAAGCCTCACGCGACAGACACTATGAGCTGTGTTGGCGAGAAGGTTCGAGCCTAAGAACGTAACTTGACCACCAAACTCTTGCAGATCAATGCCTGCGAGAACATCCTTGTCGGCTATAGTTATAGTTACTTCACCGACAACTTCCCCATCCTTGCGACGTCATTCAAGATCTGGGTTGACTAACATGACGCCTAGTCTGGGCGCGCGCATTATGTGCTATTTCACATGCGTAGAACAGAAAGGGACATGGTCACAATTGAAGCACGAGTGCTGGTTTCTTGGAAAGTAACAATATGCTGCATTATCATTCATGCTACCTGCACGACAAATTTTATCGTCCACCATTACTCACGTCTCCAGATCTTGATAGGCAAAGGACCACAAATGATGTTGAAGGCCTCCCATCTCTCTCCCAGGAAGGTCGGACCTGGCAGAGCGAAATCATACCGGTGCACGATTGAAGCCAGAATCATGATCTGCTCTAGGTAGGAGATATTGCGGCCAATACAGCCTCTCGCACCAGCAGTGAATGGAATGAAGTATGGCTCCATTCTCTGTCTTTCCTTGGGGTTCATCCACCGGTGAGGGTTAAAAGTCTCTGGGTCTGGATAGACTTTCGGGTCATGGTGTGCTCCGAAGATGGTCATTGAGATGCTCGTGTCACCCGGAATCCATTCTCCCAGAATACTTGCCCCCTCGGGAGGTGTGCGCCGAGGCAAGCCCGAGGAGACAGGAGGCCGCAACCGCATACCCTCGTCAAGGCAGGCCTTGAGGAAAGGCAAGTTCTTCACTCTATCGTACGATGCAACTAGCTCGCCTTCCTCAAAGGCGTCAGCGACTTCCTCTCGGAGCGAAGCCAAGTGCTGGGGATGGCGGATCAAAAGCTCCAGGAGGTTGGTCAGGGCGATGGCTGTTGTCTCTGCTCCAGCATCGATAATGGCAGCGCTTTCCGCGACCAGCTCGCCCCATTCGAGCAGGTTGGGGGCGCCACTCTTGTCTTCCATCAGACAAGTGAAGAAGTCATCCAGATCCTCTCCGGCATTGTACCTCTTCAACCTCTCGTGAGCAGCGTGGTAGAGAATGTCGCCCCAGGGACGGCTGTAGCCCCAAATGACCTTCCACTTGCTGGGTATGATCTGCGTAAGCCAGGCCAAAGTCGGCCACAGGTCGTAATCCCAGCAAAACACAGACTTGACAATCGAACTGTTGTTCTGAGAGTGGCGATATCGCGCCCGATACGTAGTGCCATCAAGCCTCTCAGCGGTAACCTCGTCCGTCCCGGTATCGAGCAAATCCATCTTGGACGACAGGGCAATGAAGTTGATAGCCTCAATAGTCCAAAGATTGATCCAGTGATTGAAGTCAACCGTGAGGTCTTTGGGGTCGACCGTTAGAGCGTTCGGATTGGGTTGCTTGGAGAGATCAAGAGGCGTGGTGCATCGCTCATCAAGAGCTCTCAGTAGCCTCTCTGAGGTATAGCGAACTTTGAACTCCCACTTCTCCAGGTTCTTGATGGCGAACGCCGCGGACAGCAATTTCCTCTTGCGGCTGTGTTCGGCCTTGTCTACCACATCGAAAAGGTGGCGGTGCGTGCCGGCAAGAATGCTTTCTTTCTTGTCCTTAAGGCATTTCGTTCTGTGCCCGTAGATGTCCTTGATAGCGTCAGCATGGTTGAACGCAATTGCATTAGGTCCGATCCTGAGGATTGGTTCGTTGCGTCGTACATGCTCAGCGACAAGAGACTTGGAACGGGTGCCAGAAGAACTAAGATAACAATGTCTGAGATCTGTGATTGGGGACAAGAGAGCGTAATTTGGGTATTTGCGAAGCCCCTTCTTGTCGATCAACCAGTAAAGAATTGGGTAAAGGAGGAAACGAGCCACGCCAACGAGCACGATGGCTCCTGTAGTGAATGATAGCAGCAACATAGTGTTGGTGATGCTGCTGATGAAGATTAAGGCGGTTCAATCCCATGCGAACAAGTGATCAACCATTTGAAAAGAAATCCATAGATTTATATCAAGCGCCTCGAATGTCACCCCACCGAATAGGTTCCCCACGGCTAAGGGGGAGTACTGCCCCATTCGGAAGTATATTCCTAGCCGTTACAGCATTTGGAATCCTCCACTTACCCACAAATACTGACCCACCCTTGCGGTCGATGTGTGCCCAGATGTGTCCAGCTATGCGCAAAGCTGTTGTCGGTCACTCCGAGACGATCTGACTTCACTGACTGGAATCCACATACAATGACGATAAATGGAAAATTTTTCAAATAATCCCGATCTAGCCTGCAGGGTACCCAAATGACTGGCCGAACGGTACCAAATTACCTCCAGGCCTCTTCCGCTCAGCACACTTTCATTGGCTTCTCAAAGTAAAGCACAGAGAGCACTGACTGGACAAGGTACGTATCTTCAGCACCTTCTACTACGTGGAGACTCTTACAGAAAGTCAATTGGTTATATCATCAGTTAGAATGGACAGGCTCTGTCTACGGAGCAATTTGCAGACTTCCAAAGCTTACTCATGGCCAGGGTGGTCATCAATTCCATTCCATCAATTTGGCAACGGAATTGAGTTGAGTTGGCGTCGGTGCTAAGGAGGCGTCGAAGCTTGGTGAGACTGACAAGGGCCTCCTCATGCCTGTCGACTAGGGCCAGTCACCTTGGGGAGTAGGGGAAGAAGAAGTTGAGGCCGATACCGACCACAGTCGCGGAGACCATTTGTAGGCCAATAGGAAGCCTGAAAGCGATCTCGCCTGCCATGTCGCGTGTGCCGTACGTGATCCATAATGCAGTGACGGCTCCAAGGACGATGGACACGGCCTCTAAAGCAAGAAGGGTTCCACGAAGATTAGGCGGTGCAATTTCCGAAATGTAGATAGGTGCTCCCTAGAGAAGTGTCAGCCTAAAATCGATTTGTAGATGAAGGTTATTGCCAATACTGACCATTGCAAGTGTGCCCACACCAATGCCTCCAATGGTCCTCCCCGCAACGAGCATCTCGTAGCTGACAGCTGCTGTCTGTAGGATTGCCCCAATATTGAAAATGACAACGACGACAGCGATAGCTCGCTTTCGGGAGATCTTGTCGGCAAGCCAGGGCATAAACAGACAGCCTATGCAGGCTCCAAGCTCAAGCATGCCGGTCATGCAGCCCTTCCAGAAGGCCTTCTCTACTTCGGGAAAGACGTCTAAGAATTGCGGCATGATGTTAATGATGGACATGACACCCTGATCGTAGCCAAAGGAGAAGCCACCTATCGATGCCGGGAATGCAACAGCAAAAATGTAGGGGAAATGGACGATGCCCTTCATCCCTCCCGAGCCGTATGACACATCAACAGAATCATCATCGACAGGAGTGTGCGGTGAAGAATCGCTGATGACCTCTATCCGCTCAGTGGTGATCTCCTCGTCCTTTCTGGGGAAGGAGGGAGAGCCTGAGTCGACGGTTGGCTCATCAAGATCTGGGGTTCGGGTGAATTTGGGGTCTGGAATACGTCCTTACTCTAAACGTCGTTTTATCCCGCGGGGTTAAATAAACGCTTTTGTAGCGACGTTTTGGTAGCGCTACAACAATTTCGGAGGCATTGATGAAGGGGCACGTGGCCGGCCCATGGGGATGAGGGGGAAAGGTCCGATCTTGGGCTAGCGTCGCGGACAGAGCTCGACATTGGTTGCCACTAATTGCGACTAACAAACCTAGACTTCAATGCATCGACCGGTGTGCGCGGAATACATTTCTCTTTACGTAAGGATTGCTGAAAATCTGACCCTGGCGCGTGATATGAGCACAAAAGTCAGCTCGCCATCCCACCCCCGAGGGGTTACTAATGGGAACTTACGGAGTAGACGCGCGTGTCCTTGGGGAACGATCCTTGGGGAATTATAAATGCTGTTATAAAACGATTTTGGTGGGTCAGATAGTGGCCGCATAGTGCTAGGAGCCCCAGAATGTGAATTTGTTGGTCACAGGTTTTGAACCAACTAGTGCCTGAGCGACGCTGCTTTTACCCTGAGCAACTGTGGCTTCACTCATCCATTTTGGGCAACCTGACTGATTCTAGCATGAGCGTGATTGCTCGCCTAACCATTCATAACTTCGCTAATATTACTCCGCTACACACTGTTCCACTCCAAAACCGTGCACTAAAACAGATCCATCAAAACGTTGACTTCTTAATTCAGTCAACCGTATCGCTGAAAAATATATAGCACAGTGCGCCTGACTCCCCGTTATTCTCCGTGCCTCAAGAGATGAACTTGGACACGAAGGGTACAGTAATCACCTTCGAGTCCTCGCAATTCAATCTCGCCTTTCCTTGATAGCTTTTGCAACGACTAAACGTGTTGACAGCCTGGATTCTCTCTACTTCATAATTGTATAGTCCATTATTTAGCACAGATTAGTAATCTGCAATCCTTATTGGCATTATGTTTGGGGATCTCTGACATGTGTCACCAGTCCACCGACTTGGCACGTCGAGTTGTATTTCTGCGTCGCTGAGGCCCCTACACGATAGCGTCTGTTTGCCTGGCAACCCTTACTACTCTCTTGCGCCTCAAAACAAACACGATTTCAATTTTCAACTCCTTTTTCTCTTAATTCCCTGTTCAGACCTACACGGCCGTCGCCAAGATGTGAAGATATTACCGACTCCTCTGCAAGGACAGCAGCCAGCCTCACAATGGGTGGCGGGGGGCCTTGGTTGGAGAGGAATATCCTATACAGTCGTACCCATTCATTTTAACGACCATTGGACAGTTGCCATCATCGACAGAGCGGAGTGCAAACTCCATTACTTAGACTCCTACAAGCCAGAAAAATCGTCCAGGGCTCAGATTTTTAAACAACTTATCAACAAAATTGAAGCAATGCCAGGAGATGACACAGGTTTAATTATTCTGGAACTAGAAACCGTGGCCGTCCCTTGTCAGGAACTGGGCTGGACTTGTGGACTGTTCGTTTTGGAGAGTGTAAGGCTGTTCTTCAGCGAACAACATCAGAAGAATCAGGGCGATATTTGGTCATGTGCATATGCTGATTATGCGACGCTTGGGCATATCGAGACCCTCATGGTATCTCTATGGCTTGAAGACTTTAAACGTGAGCTCGGCTCCCCTCATGAAATGCGGTACCCCGCTACGCCCGGGCTTGAGTTTAGCACAACAGCAGCAGCAGATGGCACTAAGAACGAAATACCCAATCACCACTGGTTTCCTGAAAATCAAACTGCCAAAACTGCCGACGGTCCTATCAGCGACGGGGCTGTCCACGCCGCCACGTCTTATTTCAACGACGTGCCCGACCATGCAATCGTCCAAAAAGAAGCTGAGTATGAATTTTCTATCAAAGACGACAGCCAGCATTGGGGGAAGACTTTGTCAAGCAGCACCCACGCCACCCAGACATCACTAGAAGGCAAGACCGGCAAGCAAGGCGCAGCACAAAATAACAAGACAGCGGAGGCATATGGAGGAAATTCCCTTTAAACAGAGCAGGATTTCCAAAAGCAATGCCTGAACTCGAAAGAACAGGATCTTGACATACAGAATGCTCGAAAACTTGCTTCGAAACTGGCTGGCTCCAACAGGGTTAGGGAGCAATGCAGCGACATAGACATCTTGACCGCAGAAGATGCAGTCTCTGTTCTTCCTAGCCAGAGAATGACGTCCATAGCAATGTACAGGGTGATGGAGATGACAACTCTGGCTTGTTGCCGCGCGACGGTCGTGCCACTTTCGACACTGCAAGCCCGGGCAGCTGCATGGCGCAAGATACCATTCCCCCATGACCTAGCAGCGTACTTTACACCACCCGCTGCTTCAGATCTCCCCAAGACGGTCTTCTTACTTCCATCATCGTCTTACTTTGTGGAAGTGCTCGCAATATGTTCCATCACGTCAACGTATTGCAGCACTCTGTTGCTTGGCACAGCAGAAGCAATGGAAAAATCTCAGAACTTCCTTCGGATACTGTTTCGTCGAATTCCCTGCTAGTCGCAGGAGTTCCCACTGGGGCCGTTTCCATCAGTTTCCTGTCAAAATCGTTAAGGAGAAGGGCCAGAACGACCAGCGATGTGGTAGCTACAGTATTAAAGAGAAGAAAATGAAGGAAAGGAAGAAAGAGGAGGAGAAGAAGAAGCAGCTGAAGGGGAAGAGGGATAAGACGGCGGAGCAAGCAAAGGAGATGCGACGTAGTTTCGCGAGTCCTATCCCTGCCGACACAGGCCTTGCTCTCGTTGTATCTGCTGTACACATTTCACGTGCAGGATGTAATCGATTCGTGAGCTCTTATATGGGACCACAGACTCACGCCAATTTCTTTGTTCAGTTCGTCGCTACTGCATACAAGCTTTACTAAGATCCGAGTCGGCTATGATGGACTACGATATTCACGGTATGGCGGCTGTGGAATATCACGTTCTGCACCGTCTGGACGACAGCTCCAGCAAGGATGGCCCCCAAACCGTAAGGGATAATGACGGCCTTGGCTTCTCAGGCGGCCGGAACGTGTCTGACCTTAGCTTTATCACCACAGAAGATTGCAAAATCTATGAAGATTCAGAAAATTCAAACTACTCTGACCTTTCTGACGTCTCTCTCTCTAGCATTGCCGGCCGCTCTGACTTCTGTCCCTCTGACGGCTCCGACCTCTCTGAATTCTATCCCTCTAACGACTCCGACCTGTCCGACTTCTATTCCTGTGATGACTCTGACCTTTCAGACTTCTATACCTCCGACGACGACTCCGATCTTTCTGACGAAGAAGAACCAGCGAACCTATCATTATCGCATGGAGAAGCAGGCACAGGCCGGCGATCACGACGGGCGGGGCCTTTCTTCTGTGACGTGGTTGAGTGCCAACAATCCATCGATCGTTACGCTTTTCGTCACAGGAGTGACTACTATATTCACAAGAAGAATCATAGAGGGCCTTTTTTCTGCAATATTCTCGATTGCGATCAAGCCATTCGCAAGAGCCCGTTTACCTGTTACCAGATTTATAAGCGCCACCTTAAAAATCACCAAGGGCCTTTCTTCTGTTCGATCCCTGAATGCCAGTTATGCATCCAGAGACATCCTTTCAAAACTTACCCGCCTTACAAGCGCCACCTTAAAAATCATGAAGGACCTTTCTTCTGCTCGATCCCCGAATGCCACTTATATATCCAGAAGTACCCTTTCAGAACTTACCATTGCTACCGGTACCACATGAAAGACCACAAGGGCCCTTTTTTCTGTACAACACCAGATTGTCATAAATACGTGCATGCTATCCCCATCATGATATATCGCCATTACATATTACATTGCCGCGGACACCAAGAAGGAGAATTCTTCTGCCACTACCCAAGCTGCAAGAAAGACATCGGCCAACGAGCCTATCATGGCGCGAGACGCTTGCGACAGCACATCGCAAGCAAACATGTTGCCGCCGAGTGTGATATTGAAGATTGCGACTGGATTGGCGAAAGAAAGCAATTGCGCGTGCACCAACGCGCATATCACCGTATTGTCTTCCCCTCTCGTAGGGAGGAACTTCCACTCCCTCCAACGCGCAAAGCGCAACGGGTCGATGAGAGGTAGTAACCCAGGAATAGGGGATGAGACAGACGAACCCTACAATAACAAGAGGACCTGTTTGAGTTTGCGGGACTACGCAAAGTCATGTGGTCTGACCGACTGTCAGGAAACGATTATGGATGAGTACATTTCTTACTTGAGCCACCAGGCGTCTCAGGTTCTTATCATCGCAATCTGCAAACCGTATCGCTAAAGCTAATTAGGGAGACTAGGGATACACCAAGGACGACCCAACAGACCAAGATATTCTGGATTATAATATTACCATGCTGCGTTCGTGTGCTATATTCTCCGCATTCTGATATCTGACATAAACACAGTCACGTATCCCGACAGCCCCGTGGTTTTCCCAAACGAACAAGCCCATTGTCCAGGGTCAGCGCTGCCGGCAATTCGAGGGTATAAGGCAGAGCCCTGTCCCCGATCAACGCCTAGAACCCTGCACCAGCGCAGGTTACGCCGGAAGGAGGATAAACTCTCCTTGCTTAGGCGTTGCAACTCTTGCCATGCTTCATATCGGATGCACGTTCAGTTTCGCACACTGGGGGATTTACATGTCTGATCGTAAGGACTGTTGCCTGAAGTGCAGTTCCTAACCCTTCCTTCCCAGGTGTACGCTTTGTCGAGTACATACTCTCCAGAGTGTAGGCTCTTTGTGGACCCGACGATGGATAAAGAGAAGCACTTAGTCAGCAAGGTTCACGCTTGGCTAAAGGACTTGCCTGAGGAAGATGGCAACCAGTTCCTCACTTCATCTCCTGAAATAGGCGAGATCTTTTATATCCGTTATATTGCTTAACAACATAAAGCGGTTAAGAAGCGAGAGTGCTCTCCCATAATTATGCAAGTTGGCCCCTCGGCTCGAACCGAACCCCTATACCGCTTGATTCTAACAGATTGTGGCATTACACAGCCTGCATTTGACAAGTCTCGCATCACGCAAGGCATTCTCGTCAAGATCCAACAGTCCCTCCGCCGCATGCATGGCGTGTCGGCTGGCGAATCCAACGAAATCATCGCCCAGCTTTAGGAGGTGGGCTGAGTCATAAGCCAAGAGACAAGCCAGCTTGTCGATGCGCTCATGAACCTGGAGCTCGATCAGGAAGATACCGACAAAGCTATTGTGCGCGCATGGGCCTCGAGGCGAGTCTCAGCAAAGCCAACATCGAGGGTCTGACGCAGACCATTCGAGATATTCGTGCTGAAATAGACGAGGGGCAGAAAAAGCACGAGCTGTACGAGTTAGCGGAGAAGGCTCTAAATGAGAAAGTGTTGGAATCCTTCCGCCAAGCACAACAAGGAGCACAGAGCGAGTCACGTGGTCACCTTTCGGCCGCGCTATTTATACGGCGATATTGAGCCTTCCGCCTTGACTTGCTTCCTTCTTCTTAGAAGACGATATTAAATACACTGTTTTGCCCTTTTGATGCAGATGATCTAGATCACCCGCACAGCACCCCTGTGCAACCCACAGAAAGAGAAGGCCGAGGCGGGGGGCGACTCTCACCAGCAAGATGAGATGATCAAGGTACGTCTTCCCTTCCTCCCCACCCCCTGGTTTTTTTGTTTCGGTCGCATCCTGTCTTGGTGGGTTTAGTGATGTGCGATGAAACTGACGGCTCTGAGTAGGATCTTGTAAAGGGGAACGAGGATCTGAGAGAACAAGTCGAGAGCCTTGTGAAGAGTAACGAAGTAACGAGCATCTGAAGGATCAGGTCGAGAGCCGCCGCTCGCTTTGGGTCACGAAGCTCTGAATGCGGGATACATATACTGTTGAGATTAGAGTGGCAACCTCAGAAGGTCCGGATGCCTCGTATTAGCTAGAATCGTATGATAGTGGAAAAGGTGGCACGATGCCAAGGAATGTAGGCCTGAGGCACCTGAATTCCAGGGAATTTCTCGGTCGCTGAAGGTCTATAAGAAGGGTCACGATGCCCGTCAGAGGGTATTATTCAAGTCAGAACATCATCTATCAATATCACTACTTGGACTCTCAAATCTATCTATTCTGCCGATTTCCACTGTTGTAAATTGCTCTTTTACCTCACATCTATGTAAAGGCACATAACGCAACAGATACATGATGTGGTTGGGCATCGATCCTCTAATCACTTAGGAACTATATGCGGGTTTCCAGGCTGCCAATCTTCAGCTAAAAGCCAAGAAGATTTGAAAACTCACCTCTACAGGGATCATATAAGCACCATAGAGTAGGACGATAAGGGCCCCCTCTCATGTTCTTGGCCAGGTTGTCGCTACACACCAAAGATGCGAGCCCTTCACAAGATTAAAAAGTGTCTCCGTTGGCATCAAGGTATGACGACACTAGCCAATTTGGAGGATTTGGAACTGGAGACAGATAAAGAAGAGCTATACGCCACTTGACTCGGGAGTGTGGGCGTGCGTAGAGGAAAGAAGGCTGTGCTGCGATTGTAAATATAGAAGCACACTGTGCAAGTGCATGAGACGAGTCGCAGTATACCCAGCAAATGAATCAGCCAACGACGATAACAGAGGCATTATCTCCGAAGAGCATTTCGTTATTCTTACTATGACCGGAGAGTAAGCAGTACTATAATGTGATGTCCAGTACCGAGTATAATAACCTTAATCCCATCGCTTCGCACTACACGGCCAAACAGTGCAACGCAGCAGCATCCCCAGCCTCGTACAAGCTCGCTGCGGCGACACAACGAAAGCTATCGCGCATCCCACAGATTGACCGATGGCGGGAAAAACCGCTCAGATCCATCTTAACAACCGCCTGCAGGAGGACGTCGCGTTGAGTCGCGGCGTAGAGCACGCAAGAGCGCCGCCCACATTGCTATGTATCCTGCCGTGCCACATGCCCCGGCGTGATGGCGCGCGCAACGCGCGGCGCAGCCGCGCGGATTTTGGCGCCTTATGGCTTCGCCTTTTACAGGGCATTTTGCATGGCTTGCGCATGTATATGCTCTGATGGCAGTGAGGGCGCCTTGGCTGCATGCCTGCCCGTGTGTGTGCGGTCAGGGGGTCGGCCGCAGCTCGACAGCCAGCGCCCGCAACGGCACCAAACCTGGCGCAATCGATGCAGAAAAGCGCAGCGCATTCAACGCACATGCAATACAGGCATAAGCAGCCACTCCCGGCGCGGCCGGCCACTCTGCGGCGGGCAGCGCACAAAATGCCGGCGGGATGGGTGGTTTTTCGCTCGGGTTGTGAGAAAAAAGGAGAAGACTGGTCGCGGGAAAAGGACGAGGCTGTGGGCCGTGTTCCTTTTACTAGGACTTACGACTCCTACAGTCATTACTCTCTAGTAGAGTAGTGACTGCAAGGTCTCCATCCTAGTAAAAGGAACACGGCCC
>JASWJB010000209.1:0-78259 GCA_032433595.1 Conoideocrella luteorostrata
TGTGTGTGTGTGTGTGACCGTGCCAACTTGTTGGGCATCAGCTTGGACCACATCGTCAGAGATGCTTGCTACCTCATCGTCCTTACGAACGATACACAATTGAAACATTCTTCACCTATCATCAATCCATCGGCAACAGTATTGCCAAGCATGCCAGGATATACTGGTCCCATATTAAAAACACGCTTGGCGCAGAAGGCTCGTCAATATATTCTGTCATGCGAACGCCATGTCGTTACAGTCCCAAGCAATCCAATGATGGCCCTCCACACTAAAGAGAAGTTCTGCTGTGCGGGCATAAATCGTTTCTTCTTGAAGTCTTCGCGGTCCCGTTAATATGCGACTTACTATGCAATGCATTGGTGGCTATCCGCTCGGACTCCGTAGGTAGGTTGAAGAGCGTATTTGTTCTCACTTCGATTGACTGTCATCACACCCCACGCATTTTTGGGGGTATCCTTTAGTTTTTTGAAACATAGCTAGTGTATTCCATTCTTAATTTATTGTTCAATGAGGGTTGTAAGCTGTAGTAGGTAGCTGTGGGAAGCTGTGATCGGAGGCTGATTGTGAGTGGTAAGGATAGTATGCACATAGCTTGCGACTAATGCTAACTAAAAAAAAAAAAGGCGCAAATAGCCCTTAAAGTGTATCCTTTTGGAGTACGGAGTAGAGGCACCTGTTTTTAAGCCTTGCCGGCTCGTAATATTGCTATTCTCCGCTTTTCTTATAGTGCCTATTCGCTTTTGGGCAGCATTTTGGCTGACTTTAGCTAATGTGCTAGAGTAACTTCTTTGTCCTCGGTACCAAGAGCGGCGGCATAAATCTCTGCCTAGCCGAATCAGGTGTAATGGCGGGGCTAATACCTATAGTTAACCCGTATTTCTAGGCACCAGCAAGCAAGTTCACTCGCACTTCTGGAACTTGTCAAGGATAACCTCAAAACACTGGAGAGAGGAAGCACGTCTGATCCCTCGAAGATCCGCTGCAAATTCATTGACGAACTGCATGTGCGCCATTTCGACAAACTGAGGGAGAGGCAAGCTAGCCAAGCTGGTATTTTTGGATCAAATCCTACCGAGAGGGAATCGGTCAGGACGAGTCTGTGCTGACTTAGGTAGGTACTGAAATAACCTCACCTTTAATTTAGCATGGGCCGCCGGGCAACATGACATGGTAACAGCGACTAACCCAAAGCATAGAAAAGACTACAAAAACTCGTCGAGCAATCGAGCTTGTAGCACTATAGCTGGGTTTAACAGATGTCTGGGCCTCTATTTGGGCTTGTACCAACTGGTCAACCACTTATTACAAATCCTACATCAACTCCATCACCTACGTCATTCCTTTACACCCTCCCGATTGCCAAGTCATTCTCCCATGTTACGGTATTCTTGTTACCCAACATCACCCTTCCCGAGAATACTGCAGCTGCAATCTATTTAGCCACAATCAAGGATGTTGCGAGCGGGGCTCAATCTGGCGGGACGCCGAATTTCAGATTTCTTGGTGGCATAGGGCCGGGGAAAGACAGCGCTCTGTTTAAGATCACCTCAAACTCCGGAGAAACGGATGGTGACGGGTTATTGATTGGAATTTCTATCGAGTCAGCTGACTCTGTTGGTCAACGCCTACAACAAATGTCCGCTGAGAAGACTGGCAATGTAGGCTCCAATTCCAATCCATCGCAGCTTCCTGTCTCTGTTCTGGCCCAACGAATAATACAGAATGCATTCAACTTCCTGGCAAGTTTCAGTGCATCTGCCGGTCCTGGAGGCGTGGAGGTTATTCCTCTTAAAGCCTTTGAAGACTGGTGGCGGAAGTTCGAGTCACGAGTTCGTGCCGATCCAACCTTCCTCGAGAAGCAGGCCGATTACATATGAAAGACGAGGGCATCCAACCCAACAGTTAGATAAAAGCTCGTGTAATACGGAATTGTACTTATTCACCTGCATCGACGATAGCCGGGCTATCATGATCCACTTGTTATCAATAATGACACTCTTAAACTATTACGTACTTTGTCATAAGAGATGATAATTTCTTGAGGACAACAAACGATATACGCACAAGCATAGAACTTAGGCACGAATCGCCCGCCCCTGGCATTAATACATTATTAATCAACAGTCTTGTAAAGGAATCATAAAAGGACTTTTCAGTCGAGTTGGGCTGCCTGCTCTACTTCTCCGCCCAGCATTCAACATTTGGAGATTTGTTGTCAGATGCTCTCGACTTTCGGTCCGCACCACCAACCCAGTTCGATCCATCACCGACGGCGGATGAATGTCGTCAAACCGGTCCGAGTTTACTTTTGGTGTTCCTGCACCTGCATATCTATTGACACGCGATGCTTCACTAGTATCGGAACCCTCCAGCTCATCAGAGGCCGCATCTAACTCATATTCGGAGGCGTCTCCTTCTTCCAGAACTCGTTCGTAGTTTGCTGATCTACGGCAAAAAACTGTATTGATCAGCCCTCTACCCCGCCTTGGTTTGCGCCCCGAATAGCGCCGCCGCCATGGAATAGCGCCAAGTATTTGGCGTCTTCGATCAGGCTTACGCAACAAGAATGCCATCAAAAAAAAAAGTAGCATGAGGCCAAGAACGTTGTACATTGTATTTCCATGTACAGAAACGATCTCATCAGCATCAGGATCGTCCTTATTAGAGTAGGAGCTTAGAGACAAAGGTACTGATCCCGCATGCTCGAAATCAGGGGGCATTTCTGGTGCTACATTGCTCCCGAATCCAACGGGCAAAGAGGATCTGCTTGGCAGTATTTGCCCGGCGGCATAAAGGACCATCTTTCCTAATGTCCAACTCACTTCAACGCCTTGTACCGTATCAACAGGCTGGAACGGATCCGTAAAGTCTTGCTTGCCCTTGTCTTGACTCTCATGGGTTGTATTGAGGCTGGACTGAGGAGTCGGATCCACGCCAAGTCGGGGGATCCCTATTCCTTCATACAAGATATTTATCATCCATGAAGCTTTGAAGCACGCAATTTGTGCGTCTTTAACCTTTTCTTCAGTCGATTTCTTCCGTTTGAAAATGTCACTTTCTATTGCTGCCCATTCCCGGCTGCAAAACTCCGAAACTTTACGCTGGTACGTTGCAAGGTCATATGCTTTTTGTTCCTTGCCGAATACGCCGTGAGTGGCATGCCAATACTCAGATACCCCGATGAAATGATTGACTTCAAAGTCTATTGCTGGTACATGCTGGCCGTTGAGGAGGCATGGATGATCATTGCATGGAGCATCCTTCCTGAGGAGTGGGTAAGTCTTCTTTAAGCACTCATCAAAAGCTCCCGTGCCACTCAAAGTATACTTGTGGTCCGGTGATTTATCGGGTATAAATTGTGGGTCAAGAGGGATCTGAAGCCCTCTGGGCATGCAAGGGTCGGGGAGGATGTTGTTGGTGATATCACCGTAACTCTCGAACAAGCTTTGAAGGTATCGTGACCGAGCTTTATTAGCCCCAAAGCCTAACCAAGTTGCCGTAAATACTTTATACTCAGACGATGAACCATCCAAATGCCGCAGTCGAATTAGTTTCAGATCGTTCGCATGCCGCTCAGCTTCGGTTATATTAGGTGCGAAGGCAATTTGTGCTGAAGCACCACCCATGTCAAGAAATCCATACGTGTGATGGGCTTTCCCATGAGTGTGTCCTTTATGCCAATCAAGCCCCCCCAAGAGATAGTTTATTGCAACCCAGCCGTACAGACCTTCTGTCTCACCAGATATGACTTGAACCCGCTCATCGCAATCAGGAAGGAGAAATCTTGTGTTGACCTGAAAAGTTGTGCAGATGCTTCGGAGTAGCGCTGTTTGTTGAGATTTTGGGAGTAAGCGGACCCCTGCTGTGGCCATTAAATAAATCGGTGTTTCTGAGATTTTATTATCTGGTACCGCATCGACAGCCACATCAATGAGCGACTGAAGATGATCGCGGCCAACTGATGCCAAATCATCTGCAAAAGTGGCAATACCAGGATGTATCTTCTTGCTCTTTTTGAGTTTCAATTTTGGCAAGCTTCGCAATTTTGCAAAGGAGGCGTCGTTGCTGGCTTCTATGGGGTGTTTCCATTTATAGACGTAAAGACGAGTTCCTGACGAACCAGCGTCGAGGATAACTCCATATTGTGCTTATGGGATGATTTGTTAACGAGAGCTCATATTAGGGAATGCAGAAGAATGCCAGCAATAGATAGGGGATGAACTTCACATACAATGCCTACCCATCAGGTCATAATCAATAACGGAATGAGCTCGAGATAACCTTGTGCAACCAGAATAGAGTGTGATATGTGCTAGTCTTCGGCTAGAATAGACTGTTCGTCGTGGATCGAGGGACTCGCACTACCGTTCGGTAGTTGCTTTCAGACCTGGAAGACAAAATTGAAAGCGAAACAGTATTCTCCTCCTCGTGTTGCGGTAGATAAATGTTGAGGTTGGAGATTATCTTGTAGGAGACACTGGCGCGAAATCAGACAGGGCAGTATGCAGACAGAGGTCGATACTATTTTGGCTATTGCGATGCGGATATGGTTGTAACTGGTACAGATACCAGGAGCAGATATCAGGACAGTACGGAGTACTCCGTAACAATCGTAGGAAACGTGATCTGCGCCCAACGTGACGCGGCAGTACCGTGCGATGAGCGATCCGGAACCAGTTTTAGCACTGTTCCATCTGTTGGCCCCACCTAATGTAATACCTTCCAGGCACACGAACGTCCCTCAGCAACTAAAATAAAATGCAGCGTAGTAGAGGAATATAATCATAACCCAGAGTGGAGATGGGATTATATTTCATGATACCGAACCGTCTCCTATCTATCTCTACTACAAGCTGGGGCTTTAGATACATGACGCCGCTAGTTCTTGGTAACCTGTGTCTCCTGAACTAGTACACTGGAGTTCTTATCGAGATCTTTGTCTCCAATTATAAATATTGTGGTCAGTTGAAATTCCAGTAAGAACTTCGAAACCGTCCAAACATTTGGCGAGTCTGATAGATCATTCGCAAATATGAAATTCATGACCATGGTCGGTAGGAAAGCCCCTCATGGACGCATTAGTTACACACCATACGTCTTGAATTTGGGCTGCAACTCCACATTAGGTTTCCAGACCGCACGGTTATATAGCGATTGCTGTCCATTATGGTCAATCTTTGTTGACTCGGCAAATAACGCCCTACGCCGTGACCCATCGGTTAATGATGCTCGACCAAAGAAGCGGGGCTTATGGTTCGAATTCAGTTGACCGTACTCCATCGTGGATTGCTGAGGTCTGGTATTGAGGGAAGATTCAACAGCAGCTGAGGCTGCCCGTTGAATGTGGCCCTTTTCAGACCTGGATCTTAATCTCTGATAAAAATCCTCCATTTGCTGTAATTGACGGCTTTTGTTTCGATGGGAACTCTTTAATTCGTCGTTGCGCTGGCATACCTGGTCGCGTTCTTTCGTAATATCTGGATCGGTCAGAGCAGGACAAAACGGGAACCAGTAAACATACCGTTAATCATATTTTGGAGGCGCATAATTTCCATATTTGCATCTTCAATCGTCTGAGATAACTTAGATTTGAGCTTCGTATATTTCTCAGTCAACGCTCTATACAGATGCTGTTGATAGAACAATTCCTGAGACTTCTGATAAGTCCAGAAGCTGAGGCTTCTCTCTATACATTCAAGTGCAATTCTCGGGCTAAAGCCAACAAGGGCAGCGGATTTATTATCATCTTTTGAATCAAGATGCGACAAGGTTGCGCCCCAACCGCACTCAATTTCTGAGCCACAAGCTGGGCAACTAGCTTGACCACTAGTCACTTCACAAGCCAGACGAAGTTGTCGAACGCAATCCCAACAAAAGATGTGACTTCTTTACGGTTAGTTACATGTCTTGATTCGAAATGTAGAAAGGTACGCAAGGTTTAGAACCAATGAGGAACGCACCTGCAGGCTGTGATGAATGCTCGATCCGTAAGTTCTTGTCTGCATTTGAGGTTGTTACACATGAGGCTAGAATCCATTGTTTAGATGAATCGACATCGCAATAATACAAAACGGACGCGTTCTGTGGATGACGGTTTGGAAAAGTCGCGGGTGCGAAGGAGATAGAAGCTCTTGCCTGAATATATGGATCTCTGGCGCACGACTCACTTACCTGCCGAGCCAGGAAGGTGGCTTAAACGAAGAGGCTGGACGGCAAGTATAACTGCCAAATTTCGAGCACTAATCAATGGAGAATCATGTTCGTCTTGGAGCTATGCGGACCGATGCAATACGCAATTGTAGCCCATGGTGCTTCCTTATCATATCAAGAGCAAAAATGTGTAATAATCGGCCATCACGCAAATGTACTAGGTACAATGACTTCCCGAGACCAGGTTTGTCGATCTGGATGTCTGAATACATATCAGCGATATGTGCATTTTCTTCTACTATCTATGCGATAACACCTGATCTCATGTAAGTACTTCAGAACTAGGCATCGACTCCGTGTCCGGCCCAGTTACCATCAAGGCTTAGGCGTAGGATCTGGCAACGACTTTCTATGCCATCAAATATGCAGGTATTATCAATTGGAACATATTGCCCTGTCATAATCTTGATCATCTCCTGCGCTACCATTCCCCCAATCAATGCGGAAACGTTGTGTAGCTCCCCAGAATCCGATCTTGATAGTTCTTGCGCCACTTGAAATAGTCGTTGGTTACCAGCCAGTTTGGGTACAAAGTTTGTGACGTGTTCAACTATCTCCCCTGGGCTGGCTTTGGGGGCTGAAGCCAAGCTATTCAAGGCAAGATAGATCGGTATCAAGGAATATGGCGTTTGAAAACCGGTCGTTTCTGCAAGTTCATCATTGAGGAGCTCGTTTTCTGTTCAGTTCAAACTCTTGGTTAGTTCTGCGCTAAGCTGTTCGAGATGCAAGCTGTTAGGGCTCATTTTGACATACCAACAACCTGGTGGATGCTTGGTGCATCGTGTGAGCCAAGAAGGAGCTTTATGAATTTTGCGTTCTTGCAGAAGAGCACAACCTCGTGTCGTTCAATTCGTTCTCCGCCAGTCATAGCGCGAACCATCCTCATAACCTCATCGGCATCTTGCCTCGCCTTGCTTTTGTATATAGACTGAAGCTCCATGTATACATCGGACTGGGCTTTCATGTCTGGCACTCCACCTGGCAGTGGGAGCTGGTGATGCATGTGGTAGAACTGCTTTACCGCCTTTGCGATGATCCAGAAATTTTCCACCTGGTGGTCCTAAACAGACGAGTTAGCTTTGTTATTGGAAACAAATGAAAAGAACCTAGTTGCATGTACGCTAATTTGTGCTTTGTCTTCAAGATTGAATACTTCCTGCAAGGATACTGACAACGACGATTGTGAGACATGCTTCATTACTGCGGCAACGGCCTCATCGAAATTTTCTTCACCACCTTCAGGATTGTTCCTTCTAGTTCCCTGAGCCACAAAATCTCGAAATGTGGTTTTTTGTGAGTAGGTCGATGGCATAACACCGCCGTTGGCCGCTTTCCACTTCTCGAGGTAGTGAAGTAAGATTGCAACCCAAGGTAAATGCCCATGATTGTGATCACTCTGATGGTCGATATCCCCGGTTAGATCCCGCGCGAAATCAGAAAGTTGCGCCCACGGATATAGAAGCCTCAAATCCGCAGTTGCAGCTTCATCGGGATGGGTGTCCACAATAGGAAGAAGCGTGTGCAGCTTGACTGTAAAATATGCATAAAACCCAGAGCTATGAACTGCCAAAAGAGGAATATTGTGCTGTTCGGCGTGGATCTCCAGAGATCTTACATGATTCAAGTTAAGCGGTAAGGTATACAGAATAATCGTGAATGGCGGAGACAAAGAAATCAGTTTCCCAATGTCTAGATCTGCCTTACCCGGATGGTCAGCCCTGAGGGGTAGGAATGCTGAAATTGAAACACATACATTGTCTTTGGGGAACCAGTCACCTTGGACTTCAGGATTAAGTTCCACTAGGTAGTCCCTACAGCAAAGGGCTCGAGATTTCCCCAAACACACTTCATCGAGAAAGAAGTTGACCCCCAGATCTGGGTCTTTGACAGTAGCACCATCCGCAACAGTAAACCTCCCAATGCCTGAATTCCAACGTTGTTAAATGAATTGTTTTGCATGTAATAGTCGTGACTTACCTGGCAGAACTAAATTCTTGAGAGTCTCAAAACCCACCGTCCCAGTGCCAGTATTGACGAGAAGAACATGAGCAGATTCCAGGGCAGCCTGTCCAGATGCAGCCCAGAGGCGAAGCTGTCGATCATATTTTCGTTCCTTATCAGTTGGGCCATGCAGACTGTGGCCGGCCATGCGTTGGCCTTGAGACATGATACGCAGTTGCTGTAGCTTGTGACGCTCAGTAAGAGCCAAAATAGTTTACAAGCGCGATGGAAGCGAAGCTAAGCGTCTGCGGCAACACGACACAGGCTGTCGTTAATAACGCAAGACAGGTGCAGTCTGAACTACTGCAATACTAGTGTTGGAACAGAAGATTTTACGAGATTGATATCAAGTGGTAAAAGTGCGCAGCTGTCCATATGCATGTACAGATGACGAGATTCTTTCAAAGACATCATGAAGAATCTAGACTTTACAACGACTAGACTGGGAGGGGAGACATGGTCAGACCCAGTGGGCATTGAACAGCACTGGGCGATTCCCTGATTAGCGGGGCGGATCGCCAGGCTTTCCCCATTCTGCACGTGCTACGCTGCCTCAACAGTGAAGAGTGCTTGAACAGTTTCTACCTACATTCTACTTGCCACTGAAGGAAGAATCCTCATGCAATACATCTCTGAGACATAAATATTTCTATCCAGGATGCAAGACTGATATTGAAGGCCTATCGATGTATAGTAACACCGAATCAAGAAACGTACACGGTCCTACACCCTTATCCTTGAATATGCTTCTCCTGCTGTGTGACAAAGTTGGAGTCTATTGTAGGACTCAATGTCGCGATAATTGCGGCCTTAATTCATTGTAATTTACCTCTGAGACGTCGTTGTTTAAGGGTGATGACCCCAGCATGTTCTGTCGCGATTAGTATATGACAGTATGACCTTGTCTCAAACTTTGTAATGGCTTTTGCAGCCATGCACTGGCAATTTTCGACAAGCTTCACCTCAAACTGCTACCATCCCAAAATTGACTTCAATGTCTATCTCTTGGACCTTTTTGTATCTTCCTTTGATATATGGTGCGTTTCAGTTATCCGGTCTAGGTATGCCAAGCTCATCACGACAACGCTTGATCTCTTCAATGGCTCCATTTGGATTTACCTCATGTGGGTTTCTGAATTGCCACTCCATGCAAACATCTAAGGCTTTACCAGTCCACTTTCCGGGTGGTACACCAAGTGCTCGAGCTAAAGTGCGACCATCCAGCAATAATTTCACTGCTGAAGCATCGTAAACATCCATCTCACAGATTTTATTGATGAATATTTGCCAGCCGCTGAGGAACTCATCCCGTGCTAAATTTAGAGTTAGCTTGTTAGAGTAATTGGAGAACTTGCATAGCGGCGAACAAACCTGTGTCGCCGGCTTTTGGCCAAGTATGTAGGTTCTCCAAGGCGTCTACCATGAGCGCGCTCAGCACTTGAAGTGTCCATTGCCCTCCATGCGAGTCCCATGCCCGAATTGCCATGCCCAGAGTATCCCGTGCGATCGTCACCGACTCATTGCTGGATGTCGCCATTTTCATCTCCATGATTTCTTTTCTATGTCGGTGACTAGCTGTTATAGTGATCGTCAACTTGTTCGGGGCCTTGAACCCTTCTCGGGCCGCAATAGAAACCGGTGGCAGTTTGTTTGCCTTCCGAAGGCCTCCATGATACTCCTCGGGAGGGTCATTTATCCTCATCCACGGACTGAGGGCGGCCAAGTTCCAAGCCACATACGCAGCATCTTCAGAACGTACCAGAAATTGGCCAATAGAGCCCGGGTTGGTGTCTTGCAATAAGTCATTAAGACACTCGTAGGCCACATGCCATCGGGATGTATCAGGCTTTGTGAACAGCTCCCAGTTAGAGCATGTGAATATTGCGTGATAGAGGTGAAGCTTGTCAACAAGTTCTAGAGCAGAAGAGGGACGTCGGCCCTTCAGCATTTTTTCAAGTTCATTTCCAACTCTCTCCCGACTGATTTTAACCTGGAGAGCCTTCAGCACTTGTTCGTTTGCCATGACATTACGAGTGTCGTCGTGTATGGTAAAATCAAGGCGGCTGGCAAACCGCACCAGACGAAGGACGCGAAGGGGATCGTCTTTGAACGTTTCCAGCGGATTCAAGGGTGTTCTCACGACTTTGCCTGCCAAATCTTGCAGGCCACCGGTGAAGTCTTCAATTTCGTTCGTGTGAAGGTTATAGAATAAAGCGTTGATGGTGGCATCGCGACGAAGCGCATCTTCTTCAGGTGTGCCAAATTCGACCACTGGATTACGGCTTGTTTCTGCATACTGCTCTTTTCGCAAATTGACGAGATCTAAATCCAGGCCAAATATTCTTAGCATGGCTGTCTCTAGATGCTTTGATTTGTCGGGATTTCTTGCAACATTGTGCAGGTTACCGATATCATCTGATTTGATCGAGTACTTCCTTATTGCCTCTTCTGTGCTACAGTATGCACACATGCGCTGTGCGAAGTCGACTCCAGTCATCAAATTAATAGCAACATCTATGTCGTGGGTTTCAATGCCGAGCACTTTGTCGCGGACCCAGCCTCCAGCCCAACGAATAACTAAAGGCTGCTCAGTAACCCTTGACTTGTTTATGTATTTGGACACGTCTAGTAAAAGATGTCGAAGCTGGCTCTCTCGTCGGTTTAGCTGCATTGTGTGTATCATCCTGGTAGATAGGTGGTCTCTGAGAAAAGTGCCTAACTTTCTTTTGGTCATCACGAGCGCTAAACTCGATGGGCGACTGGCGTTAGAGAGCATGGAGGGGGGAACCCAGTTATGTTGATTTGGATTGCCCCTGATGTGCCTGCAAGTTGAGATATTATTTCCTGTTCATTTTGTCTTCGTTATGAACCACTTTATGGTGAAGCGAAGTAGCTCGAAATTCGTAGTGCTTGCTTGTTGTTTGGGTCCGAGATTCAGCCACAAGCTCGGGGAGGACTTTCTTGTGGTGGGTCCCATAAATTCAGGGTAGCCAGGACTTCTACTGTAAGGTGCGTGCGTGATTTCCTCTCCGACCAACGGACGCCCATTTCATCGCTCTTGCGACGCAGCAACGTTATAGGTGGCCGGCCATATCAGCCTATATCGCTCTGGCAAACTGTTCAGGTATTGTTATGTTTTTCCATTTTGTGTGCAAGCCGTATTTTCTTGTGGAGAACAGCCAGTGACCTTCGATCTGTGGCTGAATAATAGCGGCCGTTTGCTCGTCCTGATACCGACCACATGAATCTTTGGCTATCCATCATCCGTCCCCTCCATACTCTTCCTACAACATCGGCGGTAGCGTCTTCTTGTGGTCGTTCATTTGTCCGCAAAATCTCCTACACCATCTATCGTCCACGGAGGGCTAGTTATTCCCGAACCTTCTGCCACAAGGGCGCAATACGTATGATGGCATCTGCAGCTGCTAAACGCCTGGCCGGCAAGACGGTACTTATCACAGGTGCCTCTTCCGGCATTGGGCGATCTACTGCCCTTGAGTTTGCACGCACGAGTCCCCATAACTTACGTCTGATACTCACTGCCCGTCGATTAAACTCCTTGCACGAATTAGCTTCTCAAATTAGTCATGATGTAGGTGATGGAGTGAAGGTCCTCCCAATGAAGCTGGATGTGAGCGATCCCGAAGCGGTTCGCAACTTCGTCAATAGCCTACCGGAAGAATGGAGAGATGTTGATGTCCTTGTCAACAATGCGTAAGTGGCATTGTCCTGTCCGCGGAGAGTATCTTTTGTTGGACTCGACCCTCTTTGTTGGGCACAGACAAAATGCAGTCATACCCGTGCTCAGCCATTTGTCTTACTATGAGTTTCAACTGCGGACCAGCTGACTTACCATTGATTTGGGCAGTGGTCTTGTCAAAGGTGTGGCCCGGGCCCCCGACATCAGTGAAGATGATATGCGCACCATGTTCGCAACCAACGTTGCTGGGCTTATCAACATGACACAGGCCATTTTACCTGTGTTTCAAAAGCGTGATAATGGGGGCCGAGGCGATATCATCAATGTAGGATCGATAGCCGGACGCGAACCATACCCTGGAGGCTCCATTTACTGCGCTACTAAAGCAGCGGTTCGAAGCTTCACTCAGAGCTTACGGAAAGAGCTCATTGCAACTCGAATAAGAGTCATTGAAATAGATCCCGGTCAGGTCGAGACGGTATGATTCTTGCTACTTCAGCAGGCTCGTGATTGATTGCCCAGCTGCTTACCCATTATTCATAGGAGTTCTCACTTGTCAGATTTAACGGAGACAAAGCCAAAGCCGATGCTGTCTATGCGTGAGTCGAAGGTTCCTGCTATTTAATTTACGACTGGATGGATACTGACATTGTGAGTTACTACATCAGTGGGTGTGAGCCACTCACACCCGACGACATTGCCGAGGTGGTCGTTTTTACCGCGACTCGTCGGGAGAACCTTGTTGTAGCTGACACGCTTGTGCTCCCTAACCATCAGGTAAGGATATGTACATACGCAAAGTATCAAGTGCGAGATATTAACAGTTTTGTACGTCTTTCCAGGCGTCTGCTCTAATTATGCATAAAAACAGCGGTTGACAGGTTGAGATTGGGTAAAATATGTCGTCGCAGTCAGGAAACGCAAACCTCCACATAACTACCGTCAAAAAGTGGTAACAGGCGGGAAACGATTTGTAGACCAGGGATAGACAGAATATATTACCTAGTTATATATTGTTTACTGTAGGACTTTGGTGTGTGTACCATTTCACAACAAACTTGCTATCGAAAACGACAAACACTGCGGCATTAATTGGTCAGGGCACTCAATAACCATGAAATGTACGAAACTTTCTCTTGCCCCAAGCTCACTGCCAGCATGGCGATGACCAAGCATAGATACAGCTTGAGGCCTTCTAGTAACGCGAGAATTTGATTTACCAGCGTTCCGTTAAGAATTCATTCTAGGCTGAATCGAATCCTTGCCATCACTTGTGATGGCACCGCTGGGGCATTCACGATGACGTGCCGACTTTGTCGGAGTAAAGCACAAATCACAGTAGTTACACCAACCGAACAGGACAGAACAGCACTTAACAGGCGTAATCTAGCGAGGAAGAATATGATGGCATGTAGAATAATACTTTGCCCATCTTCGCTGATGGGTTTCCACAAGGTCTGTGAAAGAAGCAGTGCTGCAAAATTGCATCTGCGGAAAACCAGATACAAACCAAAGAATGCCCAGACGCCGCGCTGAGGAAATGGAGATTCAAAAGCACAATCCGTTCTAGGATCGAAAGTACACTAGTACGTGAAGAAAATTGCGCCCTGGCAAGAGTTATGGCCCTCAGTCACCAGTATGCTGGAAAAGTGGTGAAATTGACTCGCCGTAATGATTACGCCGGATAGCTTCTGAAAGCAAGAACGATAGATCGAGCACAACAAGCTTGTCAATATTTCTGGCCCGATATTGGTTTATAGGGAAGCTGTTCGTGACAAGAATTGTGTCAATACACTCGCATGCCTGGAGTTGCTCCAAAGAGTCTTCACCAAATACACCGTGAGTTGCGATGCAATAAACCGTTTTTGCTCCTCCTTTCTTGACAACGGTCTCAGCTGCTGCGACCCAGGATCCAGGCTTGTCAATCATGTCATCAACAATGAATACTGTGCGGTTCCTCACATTGCCAACCAGAGTTATCATGTGCTCGGCTTTCGCATCTTGAAATGCATTGTCCTCCTCATCAGAACTTGCAACTGGATCTCCTCCTCCACCAAGGATTTGTCCTTCTGAAATGAAGAAAGATGACGCATGGGACATCGTCATAGAGTCCTCTGGCAGACTATTTCCGGCGGTTGATATGGCTGGCGATGGGAAGTCATCTTCCACTATATGGCCGCGAACCAAGCGACCATGTATCACCTCATGAGCCCGGCGGTCATCATAAACTTGTTCCTGATTGATCAGTAGATCATTCGTCTTGACGGCATTTACTGTATTGCTGTCACCGACCATGCCGGCTTGCAACCCTGTCGCCCGAGATTGCGGTTCACCTTGGCAAACAGGGGAGCCGCTGGGATCTGTTACTCGCCGGGACTTACGTGTTGATGTTTGCCTCATGTTTCCTTCGGCGTGTAGGGTTGTGGGCTTACCACTTCCAGAAAAGTTCTCAAGCTCAGGCTGTCTGTCAACACCATCAAGATGGTTCATGATCATGCTCGTCGTCATGTTCGTGCCCCTTTTCCTATCTGTAGTAACCATACCGAAGTTCAATTTCAAAGCATCGGCAAGCGACGTCACTCGTTTCGTACCTCCTGCATTTTTCGAGACAACTACAGCTTCCCGCCAATTGTTAACATTCCGTCGAATCCATTTGGCTATGATAGGCTCGGCATGAAGATTATCCACTGGGCACTTGAAAAAGCCCTGCATCTGAGAAGCATGCAGGTCCACGGTGATCACATGCTTGACCCCTGCCACACCAAGAAGGTTTGTAAGCATTCTAGCGGTGATGGCACCTCTATGCGCTTTTTTCTTAGATTGACGACTATACGGAAAGTATGGCAGGACAGCTAGGTTAGGATCAGCCATGGGACGGTGAGAATGTTGGGCAACTCGTGCACAGACCTGTGATCTTATTTGCTGAGCCGCCCTTGCATGCCGATATCATGATCAGCAACTCCATGATGGAATCATTGATCTTAGGACTTCCTGACTGGACGACAAACACGTCTTTTTCTCGTACACTCGTCAAGATCCTGACACTTGTCTCGCCCTTGGACTTGTTAGCCGGTATCGGCGTGTGCAGTTTACGCGTCACGACAGAGAAGAGCTATGGGAAGCTTACATTGGAGAATTGTGTCAGCTCCGCATCAGCGGGAGTCATGCCAAGGTTTTCGCATATTTGGCCGGTAAGGATAGGGCAGGAGTTGCCAGCAAATATGAGTGTATTACGCATGATGGGTGAAGTGGTGGGTAGATTGAGGGAGAGTTGTGTACGGAGTAGAAAACGAACGCAAAAGAAAGTATTTTCTCTAGTCGGGCTGTTCGGGTGGGAATACAGTATGAATGTAATGTGCCGGTCCACCGACATAATTAGTTCGTACTGTGTGTTCAATAGTGGATCAAAGCATGTGCGATGCACAGTGCGTAAAGCTACTATGCAGATAAGCAGAGCGACCTCGTCTTGGCTTACCTAAATATTACAAGAGCCCACGTATGGAATCACGAGTCCGCCTACGTGACGAGGACAGTTGTTGCTTTATGGTTCCAGACGTACTCTTCTTCAATCAGCTGACTCGACACAGACTATGTAAAGTACATAACAGAAAGGCTTTTGCATCGCTGATGGCAGGTTAAGTACGGAGTAAGCAGCGCCACTTTTCGTTTGTCGGTTGCCTGCGAGTTCAACATTCATAGATCCACAATTGCCAGCCGCCAGCTTCAAGGTCTCAGGAAATGCTGCCCGTCGTCGCAATTTCCGGTAGACCGCTGTTAGGTCTTCAAGTATGGGGATCCCACAGCTTTATGCTTCTCTCCAACCATTTTCAAAACTAGATATTCTCGATGGCGAAGTTGTGGTCCTTGATGGACCAGCATTGGCATATCACATCCTTTACATCTGTAGGGCAAATGGCGCCAGCCAGCCCTCTTATGCTCTTCTTGGCCGCGTCACCATTACCTGGCTTGAAAAACTAGCTATGCGTAGTGTAGTCGTGTAAGTCGCGATCCGCTAAGGTACTCATCCTGCCACAGTGGTAGGGTTACTGCTCTAACCTTACGTCTAACTGAGTCTTACCAGAAGAAGTATATACTTTGACGGATATTTACCAGAATCGAAATTGGAAGTTCGTATTAGCCGAATGATGAGAAGCACATCCGAAATTAGCAGACTCTATGTATCAAACGTACAAGGCTGCCCAATAAAATACTCGGTAAACGATGACAGGGAGGCCAAATTTCAGATGTTCAAAACTGGCACCAAAAGTTCAAGGCGCCTCATTGATCCTTGCTTTCTTGTGCCAGCGGTAATTGATGTTTTGAGAAACCATTGTCACTATCGCGACATTACCTACCTTGTGCCTGGCGAAGCTGATCACTTTTGTGCTTCAGAGGTTTTCCATCAAGGGGGCATCGTCATCACATCCGACTCCGATTTACTGATACACAATCTTGGACATGGTCGGGTAGCCTTTTTCAAGGACTTGCAGGAAGACGACATGTCAAAAATTACGTTCTCAAGCTTTGTTCCCCGGAAGATTTTTGAGCAGCTCGGCTTGGCGTACCCAGAAAAGGCAATTCAGCTAGCATATGAGCGGAAATTTGCTCCACATGCTACTCTTTCACAAATAATCAGGAAGTGTTCCCACGACCCATCACACACAACCGACTACCTTAAATTTCGGGAACAGTACTGTTTTGGGGGGGTATCTACCCGGGCGGTGCAAGGAATATCTAACCTAGCGGCGTTAAAACATCTCGATCCGCGAGTTTCTGAACTGCTTGTAGATCTTCGCTCAAGAGACAATACTTCATCTTCACTTTTGCCAATCAGGATATTTTTACCCCCACTAGTGGAATGTCCAGAACTTAGGAGTGCATGGGACACGAGCACTCCTATACGTCAGCTAGCATATCGCTTGGCTGACTACTGCACACTTCATGAAGACGGCGTGCCAACTGTTCAAGAATTCAGGCGCGTCCAAAGCTTTTCGTATAGAGGAAGACAAGTGACTTTGCCGTCGCTCAATCTTGCGCGGCAGTACACGAAAGAAATCTTATTATGTGCGGGAATTCTGAAAACGTCTCTTTATGATAACGATGATCGATTTTGGATTGCACTGGCAGTGGCATTAGATAAGTTGGAGTCTCAAAGACAAGACAGAGAACCAGCTATCATGACAATTGACGGAAATGTGCAAAATCCGACGGCCACTGGCTCGACGGATTGTGTCGCATGGAACATGGTTCATATGGCAGCGCAGATGCAAGGAACTTTGTATTCACTCCGAATGTTGCAACAAGTTTTGTTTTCTGTCAAAGATTGCAAGATGGAAGAGGAGTTTCCAGATATGGGTCCAATGAGCAGTCTTCTAGCCCAGCTCACACCTGTGGAACGCTATCCTAGCACTTCCGAGATGATACAGGCAGTCCGAGAATTAGGTCACAGCGGAACACTCATGGCCACTGGCGTCTTGAATGTAGCGCATCGGGCCCAGGAGGATCACTAGCGGTGAGACAGTATCGGAGTCCTGGACATAGCAAATATGATGTTAAATGTACCCATTCTAGCCCAGTTGGGCGAGCGGAAGCCGTATATGCATGATATTGTTTTTAAGCTTTCTTCCGTCTGAATAACCTTACACTGTCCCGTTTCCTCCAAAATGATTGATGGAATGTCCAAGAAAGATTATAGACAGAGCTGTACGCGATGCTTCCTTAGTCTACATACACAGGCATAGATCTAGTAGCCTCCATCCTAACATAAAGACACGGGACGTGAATAGAACTCTGAGGAGGGTGTTGGTAGATTAGAGTGGCCTTCCAACCAATAAGTTTTGACGAGGGTTACTCGAGTGTCCATAGTTTTGAAGGGCCGTGTATTTCTTCAAGAAGTTTAATATAACAGTCTGAGCCTTCAGTTGTCTCTGCGGCGTCTTGGAGCAAGTCTTCACTCCAGCCTCTACTTCCACTGGATCGGATAATCCTCCAGGCTCGCCTAAACTCTTCGCGAATTGACACAATACCATTATGTGTGACTGTTCGGGCAACATTATGATCCAGTTCAAATGGGTCCTCAATTGCGAAAAGATACCTGTGCTTCACTTCTTTGACTAGGTTAGCTTTTCCACTTTGCGTCGAATTAGTGCCTTGAGTACCGTCATGACTCTCAAACACCGTTTTGGCTCCGGTCCAGCCCTTTTCCTGTTTCGGCAAGAGTCCACCGTACGTACGAAGACTCAGTACATCTCTCCCCCAGTCAAATCCTTTGCCAAAGCCATGACTCATCAATCCACCTTGAGCAAAGTACTCAAAGAAATCTCGAAGTAGAGAGCCGATGGACTCGGCGTTATGTGTCAGTTGATTTTCAGCGGCAAGGCGCATAATTTCAGGCTCATTCCGCCAAAACTGAACAGAATATCCCTGAATCAACGAATTTGCTTGGCAATCAACCGGAGTCTGATATGCGGATGGTGGCGGCGCCAATTTTTGGAGATTAGGGCATACGAATGGCCTTGCAATGTTGACTAGGTAATGCAATACCATAAGTACGTAGCCATAACTGCTCAGAGTTCCACGATATCCAGAGTTGATACCACGAACCTTCGCCCAATGTTTAATAAATAGAACCATTGGCCGAACACGCGAGTCTGTAAGAGAATAACACCTAAGCAACAACGTGTTTTGGAGCGCCAAGTCAGCAGAGAAGTTGATATCACACTGAACCCCAACGCCGCCAGCTGGAAATTCTAATGAATCCTTGTACTTATTCCGCGGTTGATTGATTATCAGTTTGTGTGGGTCTGATAACAGCTTCATTTTGGTGAGTAGCTGGGATGACTCCACGGTGACGGGTATCCTGAACACGTCATGACACTGTTCGGTACTTGTCTTGGAAAGAGGCAATCTCAACAATTGGATGTACTTGTTGATGTCGCTTGTGATATGTTGATCGTAGAGACCTAGACCAATTGCTCTCTCAAGTTCGCGGGCGAGCTGTAAGCATCTGTGCTTCTGACCAAGCTCATCAATTCCAATCGGGTGCTGGAGCTCAGTTTTTGCAGAGGCCATTTCATTGCGAACATCCTCATCATGTATGCCAGCAATGTATCGCGACACGATTTCATTCGTTGCTGAATTTGATGGATCGGCATCGAATTTGTCCAGTCTTTGCACAATATAACGCAATCTTGAATGGTATTTAGCCGGTGTTTCCTGTGGATCTTGTCTTAACTGCATCAATTGGATTGCAGGCTGACTCTTAAGCTTCTCGAGAGCCGACTGGATATCCATATTATATGACAGGGGATCAATTCCGAAAGTTGATCTCTGTTGCACTTCCATCCACGTTCTTATTGCTTGATGGACTTGACTATTCAGACCAAGGATCTCATCCCTCGTGGGCCAGCACTCCCAATTTAGTATGAGCTGCTCACCTTCGACCTGGCTAAACACACCTGCTAGGGACCTGTTACGCGATCCTGTTGGGGAAGACGTTAACGACAGAGACTGGTAAGATTGCAGCCTCTTTCGAAGCACGGTGTTGCGCAGCCCTTGCACAAATGCTTGACACACCCGGTTGAGAATGGCCCAGTCTTGGGCAGTGAACTCGCGGTGATTAGATATTGTAATATCACGCCCTCCTACTCTTCTCAAAACTCTCCGGGCTAAACCATGATACGCTACAAGAGAGCTTCTGTGACTTTGCCCCAACGAAAAGGGTGGAATTCCGTCGCCAGCATCATTCATAGAGAGCTCCGATTCCGGGTGGGTAATAAACTCGGGTTCATTTTCAGACCTAGTCGTATCATGCAGCTGTTGGCCTGGGGTCTTTTGATCTTGTTCTTGGTCGTCTAGCCCATACATCAGGTCTGAACTGGTGCCATTCTCCCATTTTTCCCTCTCTGCAACTAGCGCAGTGCGGAGTTCTTCTGTAGGTTTTTCACATAATTTGATAATAGGGACTCTTGTACGGCTTAGCAGCCGGGCACCATATCCTGCCTCCAAAAAACCCTTCTCTACCAATCGGGGAATCAAAGAGCCCGGTGAGCCTAGTTGCATTTTAGACGAGGGTGAAAATAGCCCAAGGTCCATATCAGAAGTTTTGGTGGCGAACCCGGAGGCCAGACTGCCAAAACACTTCAATACAACCGAAGAATCATGGAAGCCTAATATACCATTGTGCTTCCTCTCATAATCAGAAATGACTTGTCGACAAATCGTTTCGATTTTTTGTCTAAATATTTCTTTTTGGGCAATCTCGTCCCGATCTATTTCAGAACTGCTTACAACCTGATAGCAAAGTTCATCTAATAGGGCAGCTTGATTCACAACACCGTCAGGATCAGTATACTGCCGACGATTATTTCGATGCGGTACTTGGCAGTAGTGCGGTATATGTGGCGACGGGGGATCTTGTCCTGACCAATTAAGTCGTCGAGCACTATCAGGATGGAATTCGGAGGCCCTTGAAGGGTGCGAAAGAGCTGAATTGCTCCAGAGAGTGCTTCTCGAAGTCGGCTCAGGCTGGGGCCCTGTTAGCCTTTGGTCCCCATGGGCACCAGCACTGTACATGCTACGCCTTTCATGAACAGGATGGGAAGCAGATCCTGTCTGCTGTAGATCGAATTGCGAAGGATTTTGGCCTGTGTAGTACCATTGAGGCCCCATAGCCGTCGAAAACTCGATGCTCATTTGACGTCTCTGAGCTTGATTTGGGCGCCGGTTACTGGATTTATAAGCCTGACATTCATGTCTTGCCCCTATTGGTATTGCAAGCTGTCGCACTTGATCAGATGAGGTGTCATGATTTTCGTCCCCCATCGCAGTTGATGCAGTACTTGGCGACAAAATAGTCTGAGAGGTGGGTTGATGAAGCTTTTCCGCCTGGTTGGTAAAGATGAGGCCCCGAAGATGATTCTCGAGCAGTGTTTCCGGTTTATATCCTCCACTCTGCATAGTGAAAGTGGTATGCCTGGTGCTTTGTCTGACAAATAAGTTGGATGAGCTGGTGTATATGAAACAGCTACCGCCAAAGGGAAGAAGTTAGCGTTGACGCCTTAGCAGGTCCAATCAAGCAGAATAAAATATTAAATAATGCCGAGGCCACTTACAACGCTCATAAGACCATGTAGACGCGATCTTGTTGGGACCAGTATATCCGTCTCAATAATGCTTGGTTTCGATTTGCCTTCGCAGTCTACAATCGCAACTCGCCTGGTTGGGCTGCAGGAAGCAAAAGTGCAATAAGAACTGTTTAGGCGTCGCGTCAATATACGCCAGTGCTGTAGCGAGTTCAACTTACTTACCTTCCCGCCGGATACTTATAGGCACGCACCTACCCTGGTTTGCCCGCGTGAGGTTCCGTATGGAGGTAATAAGGGCTGTCAACCGGTATGGCCAGGCTGTTATTAAAGTCTGCACGTGTTTTATCTGGGATCAAATCGACCGGGCATTGAAGGCAATAAGTCCTGAACTAAGCCATAACGCAGTAAGATGAGACAAGGGAAGTCTCCCGAATTAACAGGTTCTTAATAGTAGGTATGTGATAGACCCGGGCGGAAGGGCAAGCAGTCAGCAATACATGTACTCTGTAAGCCTCTGTCGTTTGACAGACGTTGCGTCTTTGGACATTACATCAACTGAAAAGGACTAGGGATTATACGTAACGGTGGTAGTTAGATGGAAAGCGGAGTGATTCTCAGTGGAGTAAAGATTGGGCCTCTAATAGGCCAGTGCTTGTTTGTGAGTGTCCGTCAAAATTATCTGAATTGGCTCAACCTCGCTAACAGGAGTACCTAAGTTAGTTACTGTATACTCCGTACGCGGTGCGACACGCCCCAACTCATCAGTGACGTACTCAGTGGGTGCCATCAAAGTCGCCAGCCACGAGAAGTACGCGTCTTCGATAATAGATGAGTTATTTGAATCCCAGATCATTCATTAACGAGCCATTAATATACAGAGTATGTATTGCTGCCCCTGTTTTGCTTCAGAAGTCTGGTTAAATCGGAGCTCAGTTTGTACCTCAGGCCACACAGTTCCAGCAGGTCAAAATGTGGGTCAACCGCCGCCTCCAGTAGTAGTACTCCGTGCTTCGTACTCCGTACAGATGTCAGAAATCATCAGTTCGAGCTGAAGAAATTGCCAAGTTTGTCACTATCGCAAACTTCGAAACATCCCTCGGAAGTCACCAGGCCTTGTGACTTGACAATCGTCAACTTATGTCGCACTAAGTTCGCATTGGGTATTGAGCCATTTTCGCTCGCTTATTGACGCTATTTCAACAAACCCGCTCTTCGGCACTCTCATCATATTGCCAGACAAGGCTTTTGCTAAGCCATACAAAGCTCCTTGTGCCAATCAACATCGTTCCAGAGAAATACGCAGCAACTAATCAGAATACGGTGGCTCATAATCACTATTTGGTCTCAACTGAACATCCACTCTCAGTGCAAACGCCGAGGGTTGTACGGAGTACATTAACGCGCCATCGCGACATCAAACAATTTTTAACTTCGACTTCGACTTCGACCTTTTTTTTTTCTGTGTCTGGCATTCCTGTCGCCTCCCATCTTCGAAGTACATTAATTACGTAACCAATTTCAGCGTGGAAACACTGGTATCGGCTGCTTATTTCGCGGGAACTGCCATCATGGTTGTTGAAACACCCCATACGCAGAATGGAGCTCATCGTAGCCAAAAACCGAACCCCTTACGCCCGATGCGTAAAAGAACCAGGCCCGTCAACCCTCTTGTCGCCTCTTCCAGGAAGATCCCGGGACAAACGACCGGCAAACCGACATTGAGTGGCACAGAGCAGACTGGCTTAAATGGCTCCAAGTCAAATATCGATGACCTACGGCGGCAATACGGGGGCTGGTCGGAGCCACCGCCACAATATCCATATAAGGATATACCTATAATGACTACGAAAAAGTGCTTGTTGGAGGGTATGCGATATCATCTTATGAAGTTCTCTCAGCCTCGCGTGTCCGACAATCCCGTCGACCCCACCGATCAAAACGAATTTGCTCGTCCGGTTACTCTACACAGGCGTGATGCTCGGCAGCCTCCTCCCGGGAGGACTGTAAAAGATGAAGAGCCGGAGTCCCAACATGTCGACGAGAGGGAAGTGGAGAGACTCGCGCAGATCAAGGCTGAGAGAGAGGTCCAGCGCGCAATAGATCAGGCCAAAATTGCACCGGTTGCCAAAGAAACCAATCCGAAACGCCCAAAAAAGCAAAAAGAAGAAAAGACGATGTTTAATCGGGCACCAAAGTCTGAAGCCGCCAAGAAAGAGTCCGATATTCGTTATGAAGAGGCCTTGCCATGGCATCTCGAGGATGCTGATGGGAAGAACGTGTGGGTTGGCAACTACGTCGCCGCCCTCTCTGAGGCAAATGTTACATTCATGATTGACAAGTCTGTCTTTCGTATGGTGCCTTTGGAAAAGTGGTACAGGTTCACTGCAAAACCGCCATTTCAGCCCTTTACCATTGACCAAGCTGAAGCATTCATGAACAGAAAAGTTGATGTTGGAAGGTGGGCAATGAAGGATGAAGAAAAAAAGGCGGGACAAGATGATTTAGAAGCGACCAGGAAACTTCTTTATGGCCGTGGGCAGATGGTCAAAACCGAAAGTGACACTTTTAAGGCTGCATCACGCTCAGAAAAGCTCGATCATGATGAATTGGATGTATCCGGAGATGAATTTCAAGATGACGATGAAACTCCTTACTTTGAACGAATGGAGGATGACGATGTGAAAGAGTCTAAAGATCGTATACGACGCGAACAACTTGGAGCGAATCTCTTTGGAGAAGGTGACGAACAGGAGGTTGATAAAGAGTTACGGGAACGATTGCGAGAAGAACTCGAACGACAGAAATACGGAAAGAGTACTAAAAAAGCATTGATCAAGCGGGATCGGGAGGATATTTACGAGAGTGACAAATCAGAAGAAAACCCCTGGAGTAGCTCGGTTTGTCGGTTCCTGCCCAAGTCGCTACAAATTCGGCGTTCTAATCTAGTGTTGCAGTCCGAGGACGAATCAAGCGACGATGAAAAAGAAGATACCAGTGAGGGTCAAGGAAAGGATATGGACAACAAAGAAGCCCAAGGCGAAGCGAAAGACAAACCCAAAGGCCCAGGCTCCAAAGGATCAGTGACGCCACAAGGTAAACATAAAGCAGGCGATCCGATGAAGAAGACAAAGTCATTAAAGAGAGCTGGCTCGCCCTCGTTGTCGGAGTCAAGTGGGAACGAATCTTCTCGCAAGAAGCTTAAGAAAACCTCTATAACAGCCCCAGGAAGTCGCGCAGTCACACCTGTATCGCAATCCCGTATGGCTCGTCGAACGTTAACAGGCCCAGGATCTGGCAGCGATGGTGAAGGCACCGCAGGAGAAATGTCCGATAGTGCCGTTGGTCCAAGAAAGACTATGAAACTGATTAGCAGTAGCGGAAAGGGTACTCCAGCAGTGTCGAGAGCTGGCAGCCCTAACCCTGCCCTTACAGGTAAGCTTGTTCTATCTCACTACATAAACATCATAGCCCTTGAGAGCTTTAATATGGCTGTTAGTATCTTGCAACGTCTGTATTAACTTCGGCTGCTAGCTACATCCCCTGCTTCCCTAGTCAGTGCTGGAATCGAGTCATGGGAGATTTTAGAAAAGATTCCAGCGGAGGGCATCTCTCTTCAAGACCTCGTGAAGCAGTTTCACGGCAGGGTAGGTGATCGACACGGCCAGATGAATAAGAGTGATTGGATAAAGTTAGTGAAACAGTTATGTGACTACGGACAAGACAAACGCTTGCGTCGCCGTAAATAATTTTCAGCAATGCGGGCTCTACCCAAATGGGGTTGTAACGATATCTGGTATTCTTCGATGAGTTTGCTCCAAATACTAAAGGGTATTTCGAAATTTAATATACTAGCTATTCATCCATCTGCCAGGAGTAGTCCAACCCTTTGACTCTGTCACGCTTGTTTATCGCCCTGAATCTTTCTGCTTCAAAGCCTATACTTCTATCTACTCCATCCCAACGATAACCTGGCTGGATGCCATAACGATTCGGCGGAGCTGCCCCAGAATACATCGGTTGCTTTCCATTTGTTTTACCACCTCTAGGTCGAACGTTTAACTTGGACACAAATTGGTGCATGGGGTCATTCCACCTCTCCTGCTCCATTAATTCCTGGTTCATTGTTTTGTCCTCCGCTGTTCTTGCAAAAGGAAGAAGCTGTGCCTCTTGTAGTCGCTCATTCCGCTTTCTTGCCTCTTGTATTTGGGTTCTTCCTCTTAGAGCTTGTTTTGCCAGGCTTTCCTGTTCTTCGGCGTCAGCAGCTGCCTTTCTTGCCTCGGCCCTTTTCATCGAGACATCTATTCTTCGTCCGGTTGCATCACGATACACAGTTTCTTCTTCCCTAGTAGATTTCCTGTGGAGTTCATATTTCTCCCGTTCCTCCCGTTGTCGCTTTCTTATTTGGGCAGAGACCATAGCGGCTGTTTGCAGTCCAGCATGTGTCCCATCACTCATTTTCACCACGCTTTCCATGTTCTCCACTATCGGTATATCGTCATTACTTGCTAGTCTTGATTCGTTTTCTGCCGCTGTCAATGTAAGAACTGCATTGGCAGCAGTCATATTGTCGTCAACATCCGCAACGCCTCGTCGTCCAATACTCTTCCAATTGCTTCTGCGAGCTTTACGAAACTCTGCGGTGTTTCCGGACACTGTTTGAGGCAATTCTTCATCGTTTTCGTCCGGAGGTGGAACTGATTGACTCCATGCCCAATCGTCGTCTTCGGTAATGACAAGTCCTTCAGCAGAGCTCGACTTCTGCTTGCGTTTCTTGGACGTCGGCTTCGGATCAGCAACAAGGTATCGAGAAGCGAGGTAATCCGCTATATCTGACGGCATGTCCAGGCTTGTGTGGTGACAGATTTTGACTCCCAGTAGAATATGAATTTGTTCCAGACGAAGCACCACAGCATCAGCTATATGCTTGCGAAATAGTTGAGGGAAACAGCTCGTTCCCATAGATGCATCAAACCTCAGAACAAGTGGGAACCCACTGGAGCTATCAAGGTATGCAACTATACGGAGTACATAGGTGACCAACTACTCCCCGGTAAACAGATGTGGGGCCATCGCTTCCCAACACATCGCTAGAACGTCACGGATATGGGATAACACCAGACCAACACTCCCAGGCTACCAAGGCTGCCGAAACAGTCATATATCATCATTCCACCGTGAACTAAAATATACAATATATGCAGATCAGCTCGATTTTCGGCGCTAATAGGTTTGATCTCTTTCAGTCTCTGGGGCCATATGATTTGGCCAATGCGAGATAAAGCGGTCCATCACATTGATAAATCGCCTTCATGACACAGTCTGGACGAGATGTATCTCCAAGCGAAACGATACGGGCGGTACCTATCGCCGCCGCCTCAGCTTCTATGAAATCCACTAGGTATCGGCATTCCATGACCGCAGCCGAGGACCCCGTTCCGTCGTCTTCGGTCTCCAAGTTACCTTTGAGGGGACCAAAAGCCGCCTCTGCTTCGTTATACGCCTCTACTCTATCGCCGCCGGGTTCACGACCAATGTCACCAGCCAGACAGATTTCTCCGGGAACGGCACCGTCGGAATCCGTGTTCGACCGTACTTCCGGCCGAACGTTATCAGACAGGTTAATGCAAAATCCTGAGGACCCGTTGTACCAGATCATTCATTCATTTGTTCCTCACGTATCAATTTATGCATCAGAAGATACAGAGACGCTGGTTTCGAAAAAGGGGTTTCAATATGGTCTTTGGGAACTGCTAAGGCCTTTTGGAGAGAACGTTCCGGGCAGAGTCACCGTTCGAGATAGCAACGGCATTAGTCGTGGTTTCGAGGATTTTTCGATTCGGTTCACACAGTTGGGTGAGAACGTGGAGCGCCCCGATCCAATCGTCTCTATTGCGCAACACAAATCAGCTGTTGAAGAAACTAACGACGCTGAGGGGAGCACTGTGAGAGACAAGGCTGCTCTGGATGCAGTGGAGACCTTGGTAGAACGGCACTTGGCTTTTGCTGAAGTTTCTGCTGCCCAAGCACCTTCACTTTCATCGAGTGCTTCATTGCAGGATGCGGACTATGAAGCTGCATCACCATACTATTCTTTGTATCTGAGACGCCTTTTGTCTGGGACATCTATCAAACCACATGAGACTTTTGCGCATCCCGTTGCCTGTGTTATAGCTATCAGCTCTCGCAACGATACTCCTATCGAGGAATTGAGGAAATTATACGCCGAGAGCAATCAAGGCAACAAAGGGCTTCCTCTCTGGGTAGACAACGACTATCTTCGATATTACCTCCTAGTTCATGATGAAGAGAACGATGATATTACCAGATCCATGGGTCTGTTCGAGCAAATGAAGCGCCATCTTGGTCTCCACTGTCATCTTCTCCGACTAAGATTCAGCAAAAGCGCTGAGACAGATGACGAAAGCATACCCCTCCCGGATAGTGATTGGATGTCCGCACCCGAGGAGTTGGCGAGGATTCAGAAGAGTGAAAGTGAGGGGGATTTTGAAGTCCCTACACAGTATATTTTCGAGTCAGATGCAACTGCAATTCGGACGTTCATTCGGGAGATGGTAACGCAATCAATTGTCCCAACTATGGAACGGCACATTTCGGTTTGGAATGATCAAGTTGCTTCACGTCGAAGAGGCATTACCGGGCGTTTCATGAATTTATCGCGAAAATGGGCCGGATTCGGTGGTGGGCATCGATCCTCATCTGGCAGCAATCTCAATCTAGGCGACAACTATGACAATTCAGGATACTACCGTGCTGAGGCTGCTGAGGCTGTTATACGAAAATTAGCAGATTATGCCTTCATGTTGCGGGATTGGAAGTTAGCTCATTCAACATATGACCTTTTAAGGTCCGACTTCAGCGAATCAAAGGCATGGAAGTATCACGCTGCAACCAACGAAATGGCAGCTATCAGTTTGTTGATGGCACCGCAGAGCCTTGTATCTAAGGGACGGACAGACATTGTTGATCAAATGCTTGAATCGGCATTTTATTCTTACAATACTCGCTGCAGAGCACCCTTTGGAGCAGTTCGCTGCCTCCTTATTGGTGTCGAGCTATTACGTGTAAGAGGTGGCCCGAATATCGATGGCGCTGGCAGATGGGGTCTCCGCTTGCTTGAGGCCAGAATACTAGGACGAGTTGGCGAAGCCTTACTCAAGGAGCGCCTTTGTATTTGCTACTCGTCTAAGCTTGGCGTCGGTAGTTGGGGTTGGGGTAGTCGGAATCGGAAAGCCAGCTTTTGGAGCATGTTGGCAGCTGAAGCCTGGTGTCAACAGGGCAAATATCTTCCAGCTCAAAAATGCATCAGGGAAACTCGAAGACTTTACGGAATCCTGCCACCTAACAGTGGCACAATGCAATTTCAAGAGGCAAAGGAATACATAGGCTCTTTACAAATTATTCTATCCCAAAGGCTATACTTGAATGAAGAACTTGGGCCAGTGGACGGAGCAGATGAGGCACTTCCGAATATAGACATCGAGAGCCATGCATTTACATCTGTGCCATCATAATGGCCTAGAACCTTACTGCGAACTAGTGTCCTATGTAAATAGTGCAACTTCATAATGCTTCCTTGCAGGTTAATACCTAGTGAGGTTCCGTCTAGTAACTGTTGAGGTCTGGGTGAATTACTCTGACCACGATCGATAATGAGAGATAGTCGGCTTGCTGGGTAATTCAAGATATAGGCGTCAAACTTGATACAACATGGGGTTCTTTCTAACGACTACTAGTTATATGGTTTATGAAAATATTACTGAATTATGGGTTTAGATTCTCCCATCATCGGTTGCGCAGATGTTTTTCCTTATTAACGGATATGGACGACTGTACAGCATGAGGATGGTTTATTTCTCTATACAGATGTCACCGTTAAGGATTTGGGATATAGGAGCTAATATCGAGCAAGGTAAATAGCAACCAGGCCTGAAATCAGTAGCCTTGACTGGTACATACCGAGTAGGTAAGTATCTCGAATAGTAGAAGATATTGGGTAGGAATGACCAACCCCGTTGCGAGTACTGTGTAGTTACAGGGTAGCCGAAGCAGGTAAGCACCTAGCTACAGGTATCCACTTACTGCAACGCCAACCTTCGTTCATGGCAGAGATATCTTGCCTCTGTTCATTACAGCAGGTGACAGAATCCAGCTTGTAGATTCTGCTCTCACTCCTATTCGACTTATTGTACACTAGTATCTTAAGTTATAGTTTATATTTCTACCAGGGATTACCTCCAAAGCTAGACCCCCAATTTAACGCTCGGATAGCCCGAGTCAATCATTTTTGAGTATATGTGCTTCGGTAGGATGGTTGATTTATCCTCGTACCTTTCAGAGCACGATTCAAATTTTCGTAGGTATGTCAAGAACTTCTCCGCTTTGGATATGAATCCGGCGCGGATGCTCACGACTCGTTCTACAGGGCTCGCTTACCAGCGCTGTACGCCGATTTCCGCTCGCAGAGAACACTCAATCCCGATGGATATCGTGCAAACGTCGTTGCCTGGCAAAGTGCTTTGTCGTGCTTAGCTTTCAATGGCCTGTTATCCTGCAATGGATTATCATCGAGTGCCTTAATTATCGACATTGACGACTCTCTCCCACGTGCTCTAGAAAGCAAACAATTCGGTCAGCCGCTCGCTCTGGGAACCGCATTACGAGACGCAATTTCTCACCAAAAGCTTATGCCCGTCAATACATTCTTACGGACACCGTCACAGACATACTCTCTGAAGATATCTTCGCTACCCTGGAATGCTGCCGAGTGGGCTTTCAGGCAGCTGGGCATCACAAACCAGGTCAGCTCTGAAGATACCGTGCCAAATGGGCGGTACGTCATCATCAGCAATATTGAAACAGCCTGCCAGACATTTAAAAGACAAATCGCGGGTGAATCTTCACGGTTCGACCGCGTGTTCACCAAATTACAATTTCGAAAACTAGTTGCACATCAACTAGTACCAGGTAATGCATTGACAGATGAAGATATTGAGGTCTTGCTTGTTTGCTTGGCTAGAGATAAGCATATGATTGAATATGATGGTGTTATAATCCGAATTCGAGATCCAGAGGACGAATTAGGCATAAGCCAAGAGGACGCTGCTATGGCATCTATAAAGGAGTTAATTTCCAACATTAGACACCAAATCGAAGTTCTCAATGGGCGCATCGAGTACCTACAACAAGAAACTAGAGCTGCGCTTGAGCGCAACAATCGAGTTGCTGCGATGGCCAAGCTCAAGTCCAAGAAGATGACTGAAGCGTCACTGGCAAAAAGATACATGTCCTTGAACCAACTAGAGGATGTCGCAGCCAAAATTGAACAGGCCACCGATCAAGTACAACTTATTAAGATGATGAAGTCATCTGTTAGTGCCTTGAGAAGCCTCAATTCCCAAGTTGGAAGTGGTACGCAGGTAGAGGAACTCATGAACCAGATACGTCAACAGATGTCAGAAACGGACGAAGTAGCGGCGATATTAGCAGAGTCTACTGGGGAGCCTATAGACGAATTAGAGCTTGATGATGAACTAGCAGTCCTGGAAAACGAAGCTCACGAGAACGAGGAGCCGAAGGTAGAGAGAAAGGAAGACAACCGAGCTGATACACAAGCAGACAAGGTCCGCTCTGAGATAGATCAACTACCAGATCCTCCTTCGGAAATTCCTTCATCGTCTGGGCAATTGATTACCCCAGCTATCGAGACGCGTATTGCCAATCTGTCACTTGGGCGTGGTAAATAGAAATAGATACAACATAACCGAATTCAACGGACGCAATGACATGTTCACAAAGGGGGCGAAGATCGAAGCGTAAAATGCACAATGCATGACCTAAATGAATGATCACGTCGAAAGTGAGGAGTACAGTGGGGCTGTCAATATTGTGGTCATATCATCTGCCTGACCTTAGCTCGCAAAACATCAGAGGCGACTTAGTTAAATGATTGCCCTCTGTTCAAATTTATACATGCTTCAAGCCACTATAGAGCATGACCTTCTCATCTAGTATCGTTCCGATACGCCGACGTATTCGTCACCGATGAATTAGAATTAGGCTCTCGACCCTCAGCTCGCTCGTTATTCAGAGTTATTGGGTGTTATTGGTCTAGAAGTTCTTCATTTGCCATATCAGGATGGGACCCGACATCGTTGAGAAGCTCTCCACTCGTTAACAAATGTCCCTGCAGTTCCAACGCTGGGTTTTTAGTCTTGTCCATGTCCATAAACAGCCCACGACGTTTGGTTGTCAAGTCGTGTGGCAACGATTCAACCTTCTCGCCGCGTTCATCCTCATATTTGAACGAAGGCTTTATATTCATTCTGCTTTTTCGAGCACTCGCAATTAGATCCTTGAAAGAGGAGTCGTGTCGGGCGGCCCAGGCCGTACCGTCAAATTTTTTGTCTTTGATTGCAATTATGCTCGAAGGAGTTCTACCAGCTGTAGTTGATCGGTACCCTTGTGTCTTTTCCCATACGTCCAAATCCTGCAAAAGCTGTTGTCGATTTCTAGGTTGCGCGGAGTCACAGTTCGCATTCCAGATAGTAATCCATTCTCTATGTCGCTGCTCAAGGAGAATGCGAGGTCCTTGGTTTGATATCCCCATCTCAGCCAGTTTCTTGCGCAGAGCTTGCTCTTTTAACATTGAGTAATTCAAGGCAGGGAGGCGTTCGACAGTTTTGTGATGCCGTAATTGGGGAATCTGAAGTGCAGCTGAATTTCTGACAATTTCGCTTGAAGTTGTTTGTGAATTCGGCCCAGGGCATGCTTCCAAGTGTTGAAACACCTGCCAGGCCTTCATATTGTTTTGACATGAGGGACAAGGGACAAGGTTATGGGCTAGAGATGCATCAGTACGTACTAATATCATGGTCAACAGATTCACAAACCATTTTCCGCGTCGTCCTTATAACCATCCTCATCATCGTGATTACTGCTCTCGTCCTCATCAGATGCTGGCAAAACTTCTTTTCGAGGATCTGGTCTCGGCGAATTCGCACTCATATTGTATTTCTGCTGGCTACTCAGCCGCGCCGATGTTCGTTGTCGCTTCGGTTCTGGTACTAGAGTTGACTCGGTGATCCCACTCTCTTCAACTTTCCGCTTGGGCGATGTAGAATTCTCTGTTTTTTTGCGAGCAAGTTTCAATACAGCCGGACGTGCCTTCGAAAAAACATCTACCGTCTCTTCCATTGACCAATTACTTCGCAGTTTGAGCTCTTGCTCAGGAGCACGGCATAGTGGGCATTTTCCATCATTCGACAATGCTCTTCGTATACATATAGAGCAAAATGTGTGTGAGCATGAGGTAATCATGGGAGTCTTGTAGAAGTCTTTGCATACTTGGCAGCGCAAGGCTGCCTCCACTGCAGCTAGACTCGCCAGAGGCGTCGCCAGCCAATCTGTAGAGTCAGTAACATAGTCCACGGGAAGCATTTGGTCGGAAGTCTTTAGTCGCCTTAGGTTTCAAAATTGTGCCACAATATATTTGAGGCGGATCGAAGTTCACAGTTACAGAGCCATAGATTTGTTACCCGGTGAGTTAATGTACCGACAATTTGTTGTTTTACTTCTTGCTGACCAACGCACCAGTATAAGTGAACGCGACGTTGGTTAAAGTTTCCCGTAAGGCGCTTATTTCTTTTACTGCAATCGTATGTAATACTGTGGCGGTAGTGGTTTTACGCATAAATGCATATTAGTGCCTTCAAAGCGTGTTGTCACGTGACATCGCGTTACTGCCTTTTCGCGCTCTAGCTTTCTGGATTGATATCAACTGTATCCCTGCTCTGCACTGAAAGCATCCCGTACAGAAAGGTATAAATGGATGAACATAGAAAATTCCTTGCAGATCGGTTGCTCAGCGAGGAACAGCCAGTAAGCTCAGTCTTAGACTTTGAATAATTCATTTGCTCATATGAATAGGTTACATATCGCAATGTAAGCAGATCATTGGATGTTCACGTTAACGTAGCCAAAGGGTATAGTAGTGACTGCCTCAGGGTCTCTGCTGCGACTTTTTATTTTATTTTTAACATCATGTTACAGCATACTCTTCGAATTTTACCAATACCAGAACGGTCAGCGTCAAGGCTCCATCCATGCCACATATCTGGTCTGCGGTATATCAACATTGCCATACCAGGCCACAGACGATGCTGACCAGAGCGGCGCCTCTTCGCAGCTTGACAACACATATCATGCAGCAAGAATCAATCAATTAGCACTTGTTGGAGAAGAAAATTTGCAAGGTATGTAGTGTTTCTATGCGTTCACAATCAAGCAAACCATTAACAATTTGATAGAAATATTAGGAGCGTACCAAACCGTCACGTCAATCCATATTTATAGCTTGTCTCCGATTAGGATAAAAGATTTCTGGTTGCACGAAGTTTCAACACATACAGACTGCGAGCGTTTGACACATAAGGAGAAACACCATATCACTCAGAACAATTATGGGGCAATTCATAATCCCTATGTCCGAGCTCGAGATCGCAAATTTCAACCCATGCTTGTATCTTCTACACAAACTATAGCTGCGAAACCTGTAGCTCAACAAGCAGATCCCGGAAAGAAGAAAGCCTTGGAACCGTCGCCAAATGACAGCCAGCAAAGTGTCCCAAGTGCGGTAAGATCAACATCATCTTTCAAACGACCGTCAACGGGAAATATTCTCCAGTCCTTCATGAAATCAAACCCAACCCCACCAAATAGACAAGCAGAACCTGCGCAGCAAACAGATATGTCGGCAACTGCGCTTTCCGACGACGGGGAAGCCGACGACTCGGATCATTTACCCTCCAAACCCACGTCACATTCAGGTCCCAATTTCAAGTCACGTACAGAGCGAGAAGAAGGACTAAGACGTATGATGGAAGAAGAAGAAAGTTCAGAGGACCTCAATGATGCAGAGGAATCTGCTAGTGATCATGTCGTGGAAGAACAACCTGTGCCAGAGCTTGAACCTGTGCCCGTACCAGCCGTTAACACAGTGATGCAAGCAAAAAATGAATCGTTGGAGGTTATCTCGAGCTCTGGGGATGGGCGACGGCGAGGTAAGCGTCGGGTACTTCAGAAGAAGCGGATCCTAGACGAGCAGGGATATATGGGTATGTGTGTGTGACAAATAAATGGCACAACGTGGCATGCTAACCTGCACATGTATAGTTACAATACAAGAACCGGGATGGGAATCATTTTCGGAAGACGACAATAGTCAGCCGCCGTCGAAAAAGACAACCTTGACATCAACCACTTCCTCATCCGCAGCAAGGGTAAAGAAGCCGGCTGGAAAAGGCGCGCAAGGCAGCATAATGTCCTTTTTTGGTAGAAAATGAAGCATTTTAGTATATATAGAATGACATATAGAATGACCGTGATATCTTTTCACTGGACGGACAATTACCTCACTTGTAGGAATTTACAAAGTTTGACTCCGCCCTTTTTGATCCCCAGTTCTCATAGCCCGTCTTGTCATCCAGCATCCGCTTCAATAATCGTCCTAGCCGCTCAATGCCCTCAATCATAACATCTTCTGGCTCCCAAGCAAAGCAAAGTCGGATGTCACCTCTAAACTGTGCACTTTCCTCGTCACCACGTACCTCGAACATGCATCCATACCCTATCGCAAGATTTTCCTCTCCAACTGCTACCTCAGCCACTAGTTTTGAACTTAGTGTTATACCCTCTTCAGGCGTTAACCAGATAAAATACCCTCCATATATGCGAGCCCCAAGGAGGCTAGTCTCGCGTGTATGGTATCCCAGCGGCAAGATATATTGCTGAATAGCGTTCATCACAAGCCTATGTCTCCTTTGGAGGGATGGGCAAGATTTTTGCTGGATATGTTTCTGCAAAGCACTGGTTCGGAGAGTTTCGCTTAGTATCGCCGCACACAGTTGACTCGGGGCGCCACCTGATAAGGTGGAGGCTGTGTCGCCGAGGCCGACGACGAAGTTCGGTGACGCTTCTACCCAGCCAGTCCGAACTCCAGGTCCAGCAATCTTACTAAAAGATCCATTACTGATAGTGTAGCCAAAATGGCGTTCATCCACATCTGCGAACCCCATAGCCAGTTCAATGTCACATAGCCGGGGAAGTCTCATTGCTCTTTGATCAGCTTGCTGAGTTTCACTGTTGAGTGACCACTGCAGAAGATCGTATACGTCATCGCAGACCACGAGAGCATCATATTTCCTCGCTAGTCGGACCAAACCTTCGCGGCGCTGAACAGACATCGTTTTCCCAGACGGATTTGCACAGGTGGGCACGATGTAAATTATATGCCGATACAGCTTTCGCGTTGGGCCAGGAATTTTGAGCGGCTGTGAAGCGTTTAGTCTGGCAACTAAGCTTTCGTCATTTCCATTTGCCGATGCGTTGTTGGGAAGACTTACTTTGAGCTGTGGTCTTGATTTTTCTTCCATCTCTACCTTCCTGATTCTGTTTTCCAGAGTCATCAGGTCAATTCCTTCATCATCTTCAGGGTATGCTCTTAACTTCCCAGCGAGACCAGAATCTTCGAATATCCCACATGCCAAGTAATAACACGGCGCAATAATCCACACCGCTCTCGTATAATTTGGGTCTGAAAAGCTTTGCAGAATGCAGGATAGGCCCTGGCTCGCTCCGCCTGTCACACATATTCGGTCTGGATTTGGATTGACATTGTAATGCTGGCCTAGCCATTTAGATAGCTCGTGTCTCAGCGCCGGATACCCTGCACTGGGCCCGTATTGAAGAATAGCGGTATATTCGTCTTGACCAGCCAGAATTCGTTGGCAAGCACTGGAGAGTAGGGCAGCAGGTAAAACACCTGGCGATGGCCAACCACGCATTAGGTTAATGTGTCTCTTCTCGGCACTCATGTTCGGCGCTGATTATGTGTCGTTTTGTGCTGATGGAAAAGAATTGGTGGTGACGTCGCATTGATCCACTGCTGTAGCAATTGACCCCTCTTGGTGTTTTTAAAGGTTGACTTCATTGCAGTACTTGGGTAGTTAGTACGCGGTACATCTGGCCCTAGAAGTTTGGTGGGCCACGCAAATACCTTTGCCTACTTTAGGTATCTCTATGATGAGGGGCAAATGAAGAAAAAGTGTTACCTTATCGATGTGTGAAAAAGTTGTATTTTTCAAGGCGTACATAGATAACAGCATGATAAACATCACAGAGGGAGGGGATATAACAGTGATATTTAGAATCAACCTGCAATACAATGGCATCCTCTTGTACTGATGTACCGTTTCACAAGTTCGATCGACTTGTTCGGCAATCAAGACACACAGCTACTTGCAAATTCGGTCAATAATTACGCAGTGCGCTATCGCACATTCTGTTGCAATTAAGTACAAAGGAGCTAGGAAAATTTGCCAATACACATTCACTGTTTTCCTTTTTTTTCCTTTTTTTTTTTTTGGATAGCTTCATTACTCAACTCCCTTAGTTGATATAGTCTTCAGTTAGCTTAGGTAAAGGACGGGGTAACATCCGAATGTGACACAGAAGGTCTATGTAATCATGGCTCGTAGAGAGGGAAACCGGGTTTGAATATCAAATATGGCTTCCTTTTGGCCAAATCTAGGATTGTGGCCGCAAAGACGCCGTTGGCCCACGCAAACCAGCTCCGAGTGTACAGCTTGGCATGGTTTACATTTATGCTCTCATGGACGAGACCTAATTTTGAAGAATATAGAACCGTTGAGAGACATCGTTCGATTTCTTCATCATCTTGGGATGTTTGCGCTTGAATAAGTAGGCTCATTGGCCATGCATTTTGTAATCCAATATGAGGGCCTTCGTGAAATTAGAACAGCTCGTTCACACAAGTACATGTCGCAGCGGATAGCTTACCTCCTATACCTTCGAAATCTTTCCCTACAAGGTAGTAAGGGTTGCCTGACTTATCCAATATCATTTTTCTCGTGTTTTGGTAAATGGGATCTTCAATTTTGCAAAAGCCCATCGCAGGCAGGGCAAGGAGCGAGGGATAGTTAGCATCATCCATCAAGATTGAGGAGCCATAACCGTCAACCTCGAACGCAAAAACATCGCCATATATTTTGTGTTTTACGATACCATGCTCCAGGACCGCTAAGCGTATAGACTCACTCCACTTCTTTAACCTTTCCGATAACGATGCCTTACCTGCGATTTGAAGGAAGTATGCAGCTCGCCCAAGCTCAACAGACATCATCGCATTAGCGGGGATGAAGAAGCCTAAAATAGTTGCATCATCACTCGGCCTAAACGCAGATCGCACAAGTCCTGTTCCACTATTGAGAGGGTTACCAGTCCCTTGCAAGTTTAGGGTCTCGGTTCCAACGTTTGTCCATCTCTGAAACGTGTATTCGTTTTTCAAAAATCCGTTGGTTTCAGGATCAAAAGTTGGTCTTGACTGTCGTTCCAAAACGTGTATAAGTGCTTCCACAGCGAGGAACCATCGGTCGTTTAAAAAGCCTGTTGAGCCTGTATGTTCGTAGAAGTCGTTCGCGAGTGCCAAAAAGTGAGCCAGCGAATCAAGTTCGTACTTGCATTCAAATATAGAGTTTGGTTCATAAATCGGATGAACGATATCGTCCTGACCGTTGCTTGTGATTGGTAGGTTGGATATTGGAGGTGGCTGAAAGGCATTACAGTATGGGGATTCGATGACATACTCTGACTGTGTGTTAATGGCGCCTAGGATCAAATCAAAGATAGCAGGGTCTTTCTTCGCCAATGCCTGATAGGGGCGCAGTTGGTTTGTTGAGTCGCGCAGCCACTCGGCAATGATATCGCCTGTTATTATAAAAGATTGGGGTCCTTCCCAAGCGCCATCGTCCACTGCAGTCCTTGATCCGCCGAAACGCAGGAAGCCCGAGTCTCTCCCTTTTGTATGGAATTTGATCGTAGTGTCTGTAGTCGATGGGAAAGCGTTCTCAAACAGTCTTGCCAGGTCTGGGTCCTTCATTCTTGAGGTGACATCCTCTATAACCCGTTCAATTTCGACAGAATTGAACGTCCGACAACGTTTGTCAGGCCTCTGAAAGGGTAGCGCTAGTGACCCCGAGCTCAAAGGTTGGCTATTGTCGTAAGTCTTGGTTGTTGACAAACTACAAAGAAATGGCTACTCACTGAGGATAAGATGAATACGATGCATAGTCTGGGCAGGCGTCAGCAGCTCCACGAAGAGGCACCTGCGGCTCTCCGTTCGACCCTGCGGCTCGTACACCTGCACCGAGTATCGCGCAGCATAAAAACAAAGCCATCATGGTGCAAGGTGGATCAGCAGCGATAACTATCAAAGGTGCCTAGACTAAAACAAGATCCAGTCAGGTTTCGTGGTGCTAGTCGAGGTGTTATCCTAGCCACCATCAAACCAACGACTTCGTAACATTGACTGCTTTCCCTGCCACCTGCCCTGCCAACTTGTGGGGCGCAACGGAAGAGCACCTCCATGCACCCCATGCAGTGAGTACCAACTAATCATTAGGCCAAGCAAGTTTTTCGAGATATACGCACGCAGGACGTAAACTAAAAGTGCAAAGCTTCCCTCTATACATCTTTACTATAGGCTTCTATGAGGATACTTTCCCCGATGTTTCTTTGAAAAGAATGGGGCTTCATAAAGTCAATCAAAGTAGAGACCTCTCTTCAGTGGTTAATAAGAATATTCTACATCAAAATCTATCGCTCGGATTCATCTTAATCTATTGTCTAGATAAAGTCGAAGACAGTATTGGTAATTAACTAGCGTCCTTTAAGAATTTGTGTTAGTACATGTAGTTCACTAAAAGAGGGTGTTACGGGTTCGATTAAAGCTCAGGTATCATTGCGCTGCATCTGCTCGTTTCGAGCGGTAGGGGTAAAGTTCAAATGAATCGACAAAGGAAACTAATCCGTCTTGATATATGTCCTAATCCAACACAGTCACCAGCCCCATGTTCTGCTAGATGCTGTAAATATTGGCGGCTTCCATTGAATTCGTCCAGAATCCAGCACTCGCCTCTGCTTTAGTTTTTGCTTTTCTCGCTGTTTGATGAGATTTTCTGGAACAACAATTTTGTGGTCGCTTTTGTGATAGACTTGCATTTTCATGGCTTGAAGGGTATGTTCCACGTCCTGGGTGGTCATTGCAAGTGCAGATGATATTGCTTCAATTGTCACTTTATCGTCTCGTTCGTTGTACGCCATTAACAGATCAAGGATGTTTTCTGACCAATATTGGCGATAACTAAGCAATCCTAGGTCTGACAACGGCTTCTCCGGTGACCCCAGCTTGCCTTCAATTCTCGAAAGCTCATAAGAAAACTGAATCAGAAGTCTTCCGTATCCTTTCCGCTGGTACTGAGGTAGTGTGAGAATACAAGCTACATTGTATCCGTCTGCACTCTCTTTTTCCTTTGAAAAGTAACCAACAACATGGCACCCTTTCTCCGTTCGGCTAGCCATGACGTAGAACAGGAATGGATCTACATCGTAGTAGAGTGTTTTGTGATCCAAAAACATTTTCGACAAAAGGCAGAGATTTCTGCACCACGTTCTTTGACGCCGTCCGTCTATCTCAAAAAAAGACACATAGTCATCCCGGTATATCTCATTTCCTGGGGGGTGCTGCAATGTGCATTTCTTTCTATGTCGTAAAAAGGCTGTCTCGTTCCCATAGTAGCTTAGGCAAAATTCGCATATGAAGATGACATCTTCTTGGCCAAATACTTCCGGATAAGGCGAGAAATACCACGGGAAGAGGTCATTCTTGCCAAATTGTACTTTCGATATATTTCTGATTCGCGAAATTTCGGCGGGATTCTGCGTCATGGACCCAGAAGTTCTCAATTTTTCTATCTCTTCCTCTCGGCTGAACTCGCAGTCCTCTTTCTTCACGTCATCGTCTTTGTCGTCAATCTCCCCTTCATCAGCTGCCATCGGTGTCGCAATCGCATCGGCACTCGTTTGGTTTAGTAAGTCTCCATCAGGACCTACAGGGGGTGTCTGGGCTTGGGTCTGCGAATCCACAAATTCTAAAATTGCGTTAGGCGTTGACATATATATCAAAATGCCACTGATACGTACCCGTCCATGGATGAGGTGTCGCCGCCTCGGAGTTCACCGACTGTTCCCTTTTGCTAGGTCTCTTTTGGGCTTTCTTGGAAACTTGCGCCTTTTTGTTTTGTGGTGGCACCTTCTTAGCCTTTGCGTCCTTCGGTTTGTCTTTGTCCGGATTCGGCCACTCTACTTCTTGCGTGAAGTCAATCCTGGCAACGGGTACCCATTCATCGAGTCGTTTATTAAAATTGTCAAAGTTACAGTAGAATTGTTTGCCACTTTTTGTCTCCTTGATGCTGAGAATTTCCGCACGTCGTGGCTGGCCATCCTTCTCAACCCATGCAATACAGCCGGTTTTGAGAGAATCAGGTGACGCTGTTCCCTTTTGCCGTGGCGTATCAGAACCCACCGCGGGTTCCCCTGCCGGTGTTCCCGCGGCCATGATGGCGAACTGTGTGGCTTGAAAAAAAATTGATGAAAGCGATGGTTCGGATTTGATGCGTGGTTGCAAGTGACGGCGAAAGGCAAGACAAAGATCGGTAACCCAGATGCGAACACTGGCAGAAAAGTGGCCCCACATCAGGCGGTCAACCTTCTTATCAGACCTCAGTACAAGCATATTCCATCGAGCGCGTTTTCGTCTGTCCGAAAATTTCCAGTCCCCGACATCATAGCCATTTACAAGTATGTTACGGGGTACATATTCCCCATTTGATTTTGTTATCAATACTGTGTAAACGAAGGTGAGGCATACACTAATCGATAGATTAGACTCTTGTTAACGAGTCGCCGCATTTTAGAGTGTAGCATGTACTTAAATAATGGCTGAGCTCTCAAGCAATTGGAGGAAGCTTCAGGCAACGCTTCAAGGCAACACCAAATTGAAGCCATCGGTCAAGAGAAAGGTTGTGGACGAACCATCGCATACATTTGGAACACAGCACATCTCCAAAAAAAGATCTCGCGGAAATTTCCACCCGTCAGAGGACCAGACCTTAGCTCCAAGGATGGGTGGCGCCCATAGTTCCAAATTGAGCAATGAGACATACCAAAAAACATCTCCATCAGTCGGACTTTGGGCCAAAGACAGCGGGATATCAAGTGAGGCAATAGCCGAAGCTTATGGTCTCGGCATCAAAGGGAATTCCATGATGGCAATTGCCCGTAATGACAAAGTCAATCACGGGAAATCCCAAAGTATCGATCTTGGCAAATACGTTGCTGTGGACTGCGAAATGGTTGGAATTGGCTCAGGAGGTCATCAATCCACCCTTGCTCGTGTCAGCTTGGTTGACTTCCATGGGCGTCAAGTTTACGATTCTTATGTGATCCCGAAAGAACGAGTTACAGACTGGAGGAGCTCTATCAGTGGTATTTCCCCAAAAGAAATGAGGTTCGCCAGGGGATTCGACGAAGTGCAAAATGAGGTTTCGAGAATGATTCAGGGACGAGTGCTGGTAGGTCACGACATAAAGCACGATTTGGATGCGTTGAAATTGAGCCATCCTCCAAAAGACGTTCGCGATACCGCCAGGCACCAGGGGTTTAGGAAATTCGGCAATGGTCCGAAGCCTGCTCTAAGGATATTGGCCCAGGAGCTTCTGGGTATCAATATACAAGAGACGTCGCATTCTAGCACCGAAGACGCGCGAGTCACTATGCTACTGTTCCGTAAATACAAGTCAAATTTCGACGTTGATTATGCGAATCGGTATTCCCGAAAATCACCTCCAGTCAATGGCGGGAAGCTTAAAAGCTATAGAAAGCGGCGCTGAGTTAGATTTACTGACTGTACGTTTTGCTTAGGTCGGGGAGGTGGTTTAGAGTGATGGCTGGATATTATCTCAGCAATCGAGAGCTTCGTGAATGGCACGTTTAGACCATGGGTTCATAGTTCATACGGCTTTTAAGTTATGATGTAGAGTCTACCAGGAGGATCAATTATTTTTTAAACTCTAATCAAACAAAATCCTACGATAAAAAACGCTTTGCCGAGAGGATTGTGCAGTAATATTATCCAAAAAATATCTACAGAGGTATCCCTTCCAGAAGCTCCAGTGCACCTTCTCGCCCGACAGTGATGATGACATCTCCCAGGGTTTTAGAGACAAACCCAGCTTCACAGTATGTGAAGTAGTACTAAAGACCAGCCCCGTCAGTTCAAATGCAACACCTTTGATGTTTTACGATTGACCTACTTCCCATTTCCGGCGGAAGACTTCGATGCCTTCTTTCGACAACCCCGGATGATTGAGTAACAGTGCCGGTTTAATTACGTCGTCGAAATGATGCTGGAATTTTTCATTCCACAGCCGTAAAGTTTTTGCATAATGTCCTCCAATGTTCTCTACACTCTCAACTATAAGCGTTCCATGGGACTGGATGCTGATATGGTTGAGCAGTTGCATAATCGATGGCAGGTAGCCACCGGGGAATATGTATTGATTGATGAAACTAGATGGCGCAATGGTTATTCTCTGTGATCAAGCGCAGAGTATTTGAGACCTGGGACGTACTCTACCGATTTTGAATATGCATCATGACGACCTTCAGGCATAGTTATGCATTGAAACATAGCGATACCTCCATCCTTCTTTAGAAGCTTGTTGATGCTGTTGAAATAAGTAGAAAGATACTCTTGACCAACCGCTTCCAGCATTTCTATGGAAATGATCTTATCGTAGGGCCTCTTGGGAACGGGCAGTTGACGGTAGTCAATAAGTTTCACATCAATACGATCTTGGAAGCCAGCTATTTGTATTCGTCTGTCGGCAAGTTCTTTTTGTTCCTTGGAAAGAGTGATAGTTGTTACTCGACAGCCCGTCTTTCGAACGGCCTCGATGGAAAAAGAGCCCCAGCCAGTCCCGATCTCGAGAACATGGTCAGTCGATTTTAATCTGGCTCCTTCTATGAAACGAAGAAGTTTTCTATGCTGGGCTTCTTCCAGTGTCTCATCGTCTACATCTGAGCCTATTTTCTTTTTCCATATCGGACATGAGTATGTCATATCTTCCGAGAGGAATGCAGCGAACATGTCATTGCTGATGTCGTAATGAGCAGAAACGTTAAGCAGAGCATTGGATAGTGTGTTGGTTGATCGAGCAAAGTACGATACCGACGTAGAGATGCCGGACACCAGTGTGTTGCCATTCTGCATACGTTCTCTATTGACGATGAAGAGCTAGACGAGCAGCACTGCTGTTAGATTGGTGTATTTTACTCACCGCCACGGGTTTGCTGCTTGTGACTTACATGGAAAAATGAAGTCAAGTCTTCACAGTGGAAGTCGCCCAACATGTAGGCTTCTGAGAACCCAATATCAGCAAATAATAAGAGTCTCACCCAAAAGCTGTCTCTCTTGACAACGATCTCCACTCGCGGCGTCGTGTCGGCTCTTCTTGCGCAAGAGCCTCCAGCGGCTTGGTCGTCTATGCCACAAGATAGTTTCTGGCCGAAAACATGGCGAGTCTCGCCAGGCTCGTCGACGAGGAGCAAAGTCCCAGTTTCAATACATGCCAGCGTAGTCAATATGGCACTTTTTGCCAGGGAAACACCGGGTGCCCATGCCCAACCACCAACTGTACTACGTAGCATCTCAGTGCTATTTCTGACATATTTTGTGAGAAGTTTTGGCAGAATTGGCAAAGACATGACCGCCACGTTGTGTTCTGGGCGAGAATTCGGTCGACGGTATTATCAATGGCTCGTGAGCTAAATGACGTTCAAGAGACGAAAGTTCATGTGCAGGTGAGTTTTTCTTTCTGTACGAGAGTGTATTTCAAGCAGTCCGCATGGGCCACACCATCCTCAACAATAAACGCTCAGACAATGTGGATCATTGGTCTGCCACAGGTGTCGCAATGGATAATCAACGCTGGCTAGGGTCCATGATGAAGACTGAAGGACTGGCTCCGCTGATCGGGGTTTGTTACTCGCTATTATTTATCGGCGGCTTTAGCGCCGGCGATAAGTTCCCGAGTACGGACGACTGCAAGGAGGCAAATTACGATGCTATGTTCAGCTAAAGCACAGGCTAACTGCTCTATTTTAGTGGTGTAACTCGGGAGACACTACTCCGTACTTCGCACAGCACCACTACGTTCTAAGACGAGTGAAATGACGTCTAGGATGAAGCATCCACCTTTCCGCAGCGCTTTTAGCATACATACTTTGTTTCAAGTGGCGCAATGTCGGCTCATCATGTCATCGTTCCCTAACTGTAACCTCTGACCGCTCCTGCCGGTCAGTCTCTTCAATTTGTACCGAAATATTTCGTTAACTGACACACTTATTTGGTAGGTTATAACTACCTAGTACTCTCTTTAGCGCTTCAGCAACTACCTGAAACGGTCATGTTGTTAGACTACTGAAGTACATAATTCGAAGTACTTTAAGCGGACTACACCGCAGGGTAGACATGATGAGAAGCCCCACTAGTTCAAGGAGCAACGCGTCTCGGCGCGTCAGGTAGTTTCAATGCGCGTCTGTTGAGACTTGCTTGGTTGCCCTTGGGACTGAAGCCAGGCAGGTAACAACTAATCAACTGACTAGCTGTTTGAAATAAGTTGATAAATACTTAAGTATCTACCAGTCTTGACCCCATTCGATTGCATCCGTTGTCATGCCGCAGGAAGACGAACCAACACAACAATGTTGGAAGAAATAATCACTATCAGCGAAGAGAAAGCGCTCCATAAGTCAATACCGAACGTGCTGCCTTGTCGCATCACACATGACGGATCCATCGATCCGGCGAAAAGATTCTGGCGGCCACGCCAGACTGAAGGTTGGTCAATACGGGCGAGGTTGAATATTATAGGCAAAGTAACTAACAGGCTTCAGTAGACAAATCCAGGGAATCATACTTCAGAGGGAGAAAACTCACTGGGACAGGTCTTCAACTGCCAGACCAATATATTGGGATAGTGGTCCAACCCAATGCCAGAAGTCGACAACCGAGCGATACTGCTCCTGTCTTAGGAGACGTTGAAGGCGGAGGCGATAGTGTAAAATTGAACAGCGCGAAAAGTTTTCATATCACCTCCGAGTTTGATAATATCATTGTTTGGACCCAAGACTCACCAGGCAGTGATTCCTCTGACCAGTACACGAAATCAATAGCAGAGTGGCTGCATACGGCTGATCAGGTTGGTTGCACCCTGAAGCTATCAATAACGGGTTCTGACCGACCCCCCAGATCCATCAACACTAGAACGAAGACCACAAAGCCATGTACGAGCGAAAGAGAGACCAGCAGCATAACGAGCAGGCACACGTAGAGCAACTCGTCGATAGCTCGTGGTTTGCTTCTCCGAACCGCTTATCTCCAAAAATTCTTTCGCACGGATCAGGAACAACTCATTGAGTGAACTGCACGCATTACAATGTACACAATTTTAATGGAATAAGTTGTTGACCTGTCAATTTACGCTGGCCGATCACGTCCTCCGCTATTCTGTCATGCCGCTGTGGAAAAGAACAGCTGCCCATTCCATGCCATTACACTCATGACTTGGCAACATCATGAGGTAAAAAGGGCTAATAAGGTCGCTGTGCCATAGTTGCATACTGTCGGCTCTCATCAAAACGATGCCTTGTGGCTTTGAATGCTTCCCGCTTTCATCCCATGCCATTTATTGTCAAACATGTCTAATTTACCTCACCCATCGAAAATCATTATCAGTAGGCAGCATCCATCTCGATGCCGTTCAAGTAGTAATAATATCCCGACTTGAGTTTAGTCACTTAACCTTCGGTATATTCGTCAATTCAGTATTAGACACGATCCCCTACAAATGGTTTGTCTCTATGTTAAAACCAGTGGCTAGTTAAGTATTAGTGAACTTAAATTATAGGCACTTGTGATTGTGATATATTACTAATGAGCGACTGAATTGGCTTTTTGTTCAGTTGGGAGGATGTTTGATGTAACATTCAATGCGGCCCTTGATGGAAGTAGTATAACCCGCGTCGGACACAGTAATATTTATCGAATGCACGAGATGACTAAAAACTGCTACTATGAATGACTTTCCTACTTTATTTCTTTATCTGAAGCAAGACTGCTGATAGTATAGCTAAAGAGACAGACTTTTCACTGAAAGAGCCTCATCATTCGTCTGTTGCCAGGGCTGTCCCTGATGGCTATGATTAAAAAAGATTAAACAATGGGCAGACGCACTGAGCAGGGTGTGTTGCGCATAGCTCATCCGTAAGTATTCTGAAGAAACTAAGGAATCTCGTAAGTCATGTCAATACTCCTCACCGTCTTGTAGAAAAGGCCATTTGGTCCTTCTGAACAGAAATTCTGAACGTGCAACTTTGATGGTAGGTAGGGCGGCGAACGCGTTGCCCCTGCTTTCCATGCAATCAATTAAAGTCGCGTTTACGGAAGCCCATCCAAAACGCGTCGACGCGCCAACGCGCCGAACACCCGCTGGGCCAATCAGCGATCTTTTATCTTCGCGGGTCGAGATGGGATCGTCTTCGCCATCAGAATACAGCTCCTCGGGGAATGGCATTTCATTGTCTAAATATCGACCTCATTCAATTTACATTCTGCGCACAATTTTTTTTCTAGGCTTCCGAGATCTAGCTCGAGAGCCCTAGTTTGACTTAGTACTTGATCCCTTTGTATTTTGATGGTATCGAATTTTGCTCGAAGGTGTCAGCAAGAAGGCCAAAATGGCATCCTCCAGTGATGCTGGTTACATGATGTCTGATGCGCCTTCATTAGCTGCTCATCAGCGAAGACATACGAAACTTCCTTCTTCTTCGTTCGCTCGACCACGCGGACCACCTTCTGAGAATCTTGGTGCTGCTAGTGACGACGAAGGTGATGCTTTTGCCGACGATCAAGTCCCGCGAAGTTCGCGTCTTCCGAATGCTGCCAACGTGCCTCGAGTCGAGGATCGCATTGGGCTGCTTGTCCAAGAGCACTTTGAAGCTTTCATTGAGAGGTACGTGATATATGATTGGGGAAAGTTCATACCGAAGCGGTTGACATGCTCTTCAACCCAGAAATGCACACGTACTTTCAACGACGTTGATGTTAACGTAATATGAAACCTGCAGTTTTGTCGAAGATCCTCTCTCCTCTGGCGCACCAACATCGAGCGCTGTCACCACAGACAAATACTATGTCGCTCAAATAAAAACAATGAAAAATTTGCAATTGTCAACATTCTACGTTGATTTTAAGCACCTTGCATCTTGGGAAAATGGTAGTCTCGGAGATGGTGTCATGCGCCAATATTATCGCTTTCTGCCTTTCCTCACAGCCGCGCTGCATAACATGATTGCAAAGTATGAACCACAGTACTTTCGAGAGCACCGCCAGCCGACGGTTTCAAGCAAGCTTTCCACCTCGGCAGCTAGTCAGTTAGGCTCTGCTAGTCAGAGTGACGTCTCCCATCGCAAGAACGAACATCAACAAACAGATAAACTGTTCTCGATAGCCTTTTATAACTTACCCCTTGTTTCTCGTGTTCGTAGCTTGCGAGCTGCCAACATCGGCCAACTCTTATCCATCTCGGGCACAGTGACGAGAACATCAGAGGTGCGACCTGAGTTATCGCTGGCTTCTTTTGTTTGTGAAGCATGCAGAGCTGTTGTTCCTAATGTCGAGCAGACGTTTCGATACACAGAGCCAACGCAGTGTCCAAATGAAACATGTCAAAATCGAGTCGCATGGCAGCTAGATATTCGACACAGTATGTTCGTTGACTGGCAAAAGGTTCGGATTCAGGAAAATAGCTCTGAGATTCCTACTGGCAGCATGCCAAGAACCCTCGATGTCATCTTGCGGGGTGAGATTGTGGACAGAGCCAAGGCAGGCGAGAAGTGTATCTTTTCTGGAGCCCTCATCGTCGTCCCTGATGTGAGTCAGCTGGGTCTTCCCGGTTTAAGGCCTACTGCTATACGCGACGACCGAGGTGCCCCTCGTGGAAACAATGCTGGGGGAAGCGGTGTAACTGGGTTGAAAGCCCTTGGTGTCCGCGACCTCACTTATCGGCTTGCTTTTCTAGCGTGCTTTGTCGCACCGGATAATTCAACCACAGGACAACCGGCAGCGAATAGTGCTGCAGATGTGGTAAATGCCCTCACACACAGCAACTCTGTTGAAGGTGCGGAGTCAGTTGAAGATGCGCAAGCCGCTGTTCTTGCCTCTATGAACCCATCGGAGATTGAAGACTTGCGAGCTATGGTCCACGGTGACCATATTTACGCTCGTATGGTACAGTCTATAGCACCGATGGTATATGGCCATGAAGTTGTTAAGAAAGGGATTCTTTTGCAGCTGATGTCTGGCGTACACAAGACAACACCAGAAGGCATGCAGCTGCGTGGAGATATTAATATTTGCATTGTCGGTGACCCATCTACCTCGAAATCACAGTTCCTGAAATATGTCTGTTCATTTGCCCCAAGAGCTGTCTACACTAGTGGAAAGGCATCCTCAGCAGCCGGTCTGACGGCAGCGGTAGTGAAGGATGAAGAAACGGGAGAGTTTACTATTGAAGCTGGAGCATTAATGTTGGCGGACAATGGTATATGTGCTATTGATGAATTCGACAAGATGGACATAGCTGACCAAGTTGCTATTCATGAAGCAATGGAACAGCAAACCATCTCCATTGCGAAGGCTGGCATTCAAGCTACACTAAATGCTCGAACCAGTGTTTTGGCCGCAGCTAACCCCCTGGGTGGACGTTACAACCGCAAGGCAACTTTGAGGTCTAATATCAACATGTCTGCTCCCATCATGTCACGTTTTGATCTTTTTTTTGTCATCCTTGATGAGTGTAATGAACAAATTGATCGGCATCTGGCCGAGCATATTGTGGGCATTCACCAGCTACGGGACGAGGCTGTTGAGCCTGAGTTCAGTACGGAACAACTTCAGCGATATATTCGATTTGCTAGAACCTTTAGACCGGAGTTCACAGATGAAGCGAAGGAGGTTCTAGTCAAGAAATACAAAGATTTACGAGCTGATGATGCTCAAGGAGGTGTGGGCAAAAACTCATACCGAATTACAGTACGACAGCTCGAAAGTATGATCCGACTTAGCGAGGCAATCGCCAAGGTTAATTGCGTCGAAGAGATCGATGCGAAGATGGTTTGTGAGGCATATGACTTGCTTCGACAAAGCATTATTTCCGTTGAGCACGATGATGTTGAAGTAATGGACGAAGACGAAATACGAGAAGACACGGATGTTCTTCGAGCTGCTGCGGATGTTGCATCTGGGAGACAGCCAGATAATCATGCCATGGCTGTGGATGAAGAAGAGGCTCCGAATGGTGAATCACCCGAACCGGAGAGCGCAGAAAACAAGAAAAAACGCACGGTTACATACGACAAATACATCAAAATGGTTAATTTGATCGTCCAGCGTATTAGCGATGACGAGAGTGGCAGCGGCGATGGTGTGGAAGGCGAGGAGTTGATTAATTGGTATCTGGAGCAGAATGAGGAAGATTTGGAAGGCGAGGATAGCTACCATTCTGAGAAGGCTCTTGCCACTATGATCTTGAAGAAGATGGTCAAAGTGAGTGTCCAAGTACGTTTTCGTACACGTGCCGGGCTAATTGAGAAAATCATAGGATAATATTCTGATGGCTCTACGTGGAGAGGGTCTAGATGGTGATACTACATCTAGTGAGGGAGTTACCGTATACGTCTTGCATCCTAATTGCGCCGTAGAAGAGTTTTAAAAAGCTCTTTGTTTGTAAAGTCTTGTCGGAATTTCTTTCCTTTGGAATCGCTAGGGTCGGGTCTTACCCGGGATTGATTCATTGGCGCCGTATGCTTTTCGAACTGCGTGAGAATCACTTCGGTGAGAATCACTTCGTCTAAGTAGGATCGTCGAACAAGAGAGAAAACGGGTTATTAGGAATTATGTGATATGTACGGATCATGACGGTGCCTTAAATAGGGAATGGGCCGCCTTCGTTGGAGGGCTATGTGAAGCATGAAAGAAAATGCGACCTCCGCAGGTGCTATGCTGATGAAATTATGTTATGTAGTGTAAATTTGATTACTTTCCTCTTGCCTTTGTCGTTCAATAAAATTTGACAGATGGGAAGAGCAGTATGCCACAGCTGAAACTTTATCCTTTGCAAATGATTTCCAGGATTGTGGTGAGGGCGGTCAACCTGAAGGAACGTGGAACAGGAGCAAAAAATCAAGGAAAGAAGAATGCTGAAAGTGTTTGAAATTTTAACATCGTAGTGGTTGAAGCTGCTTGCAGATTACAAAAGAAGTCGCTCACAGAGCCGGGCAAAGAGAACATCAACAAAGGCTGAATGAAGATACCAATGGTGCAGAAGGGTTTAAAGATTTATCACACCTTTAAAAGCGTTATAAATGCCCAAAAAAAAAAAAACGTAAAAAGTGTGCCGAGTTTAGCTAGGCATCTGTTTACACTACATGCAATCGATTCTCACTCAAATTTGCTTCGATATCGCACGGCTTCCAATTACCTCAATTTCACTCACACTCACATGGCCAAGTAGAACGTAGCGTAACAATACAAGGAACAGAATCGATAAGTCATTCCATGTGACATCTACTTAGCTATCCGTTTCATGACGTAAACTTTAAAATGTAGAGTCAGACAGTACGATCAAGCCAGAGGGAGAGATGGCAAGTAAAACAAAGGGTGAAAAAGGTAACAGCAGCCCCAAGAAGCGAGCCGGCTCAGTTGTAGCCCTTCACAAACTTAAATTTGCACGCAATGTATAAGTAGTACACGCCAGCCTCGGTAAATAAGACAAGCAATTTAGGCGCATTTGGCTAGCACAGAAGGTTGCCAATGGCCCAAGCAATGCTACGCATACCCACCACCCTGGGCCGATCACTTGTGGTTTTCGGGTGCACAGATTTCTGGATATGAACGACTCTGCCTCGCAGTGAGGGCAGAAGTATCTTACATCGCGCAACATTAGGGCCACATGAATACCCTAAGTATGTGCGATGGTTATGATCACGATTTGGTGGGGTTTTGAGACTGCGAAGACTGCTGTCGAGTCCAACTATCGGATGCTCTGCCCCGATATCCTGCACGACTGCCACGGCCACTCCGACTGGGAGTCATCTCACTATCATGTGATCCAGGTGTTTCTTTTTTCCCTCCCCGAAGCCCAGCACTGAATCCTCGATGTCTTGTGGTTGATCTCTGTCCATGAGAACCTCTGGAACCCCGAGTTATTAATGTGGGTAAGGACACAGCTTTCGTTTCCTTCATTCCTGGGAACAGGACATTGATCGAGACCAAGCCTCCATAACTGTCTGACGGGAGCTGGAAAGGCTCCATAAGAGCAGCCTGGACCAGGAATTTTTTCGGTAGTGCTTTGGCCTGGGCTGTAGCTGGCTGCCACGCTGCTTCAGGGGCTTTGTGAGGAAGTCGAATCTGCGGTAATGAACCCATTTCCTGTTCCTCAAAACACTCCTCCGCCATCGGTTTAGATACGAGGAATTGGCAGGTGTTGTCAGTCGTGGCTGATACTGCACTTGGTAACAAAACTGTCGCGGATGTTTGATAACCAACAGGATCGAGTGGTCCTCTGCTGGAGGCATCAATACCGACATCACGGACTGATGATGGCCTGTCTCCATGCAATAGTTTATGAATTCGGGCTTGCCAGATTCCTTCGCCGCCTGGGCATGAGCCGTGGTCACGTTGGCTATCTTTCATTGCTACTCGAGTTGTCCACGGGTTATTTGGTCGCGTTTGATTGAGTTGCGTTGAAATCAACGCAGGAGGCAGCTTCACAACCGGTTGAGGCTTGGGCAAGGAAACATGGGGACGCATTACATCTCCTTCATATGCAGGGTGGCCTTCCATTGTTGGGGGGGGTGGGGTTGGAGATGTAGGTCGGGAGAGCCTGGTTTCTACTGTTGTTTCATGGCGAACCTCTCTTGTTGGGAAAAACCTTGACGGCCGAGATTGCGATGGGGTGCTAGATCCGATAACGCCAGCCTTAGTAGAAGAAGCTGAATCTACCTTGACTGTGGGACCGTTTTGCGGTCCGTCCTTCGTGGATTTCCAAGGTACGGGCTGATGAGACTGTACATCGACAGTTCCAATGGTGTGACGAGTTCCGTCTCCTTGAGCATGTATTGGACGCCAAGTATCTTTGATCACCGGTTGCGAGTCTTCCATAGTCATCCCCTTCTCCATTAACTGGCGTTCTCTACCGACTCTTTCTGTTAGTATTGTGGTGCTCAGCTTCTGGTCGTTTTCCGCAGTAGAAGAGACCCATTTACTCGCAAGCTCGGATCCAGGGGGGCCATATATAGGACTTTTGGAGTTCACTGAAGTAACTTGAGTAGCTTGTGACCGAGAGTGTGAAGATGCTCTGGTGCTAGCGTTTGGAGGCGCGATGGGTGATGGTCCTTTGGGGTTTGGGGATGGCGTTGTGGACGAGTTGGTAACTCTGCCAAGATCTGGATTAAATGTGCCATTTCCAAGTCCACGGTCATTGTCAGGAGATCCCCAGACATTCCGTAATGATGGCGGCACTGCAGAGCCCCATGAAGAAAACCTATCGGGACGAGGACCAGTCCCCCCCCAAGGATCGCTGCGCCGTGATTCGTGACCATGGGAAAGTCTCCTAAATGTTGTCGATTGAGATAGCGATGTGTTCGAAGATTGAGGCTTAGTACTGGATTGAGGACGGTCTGGCCGGCCGGGGATTGTTGAACTCGCTCCTGTTTCCAGTGCAGATAATGTCTCGGTCATTGGACTTGTGAGGGTATCACTTGATGTTCGTCTTTCTCGCTGTTGAATGTGAGTTGGCCGAGAAAGCTCCACACCAGGAGAACATTCTTTTTTGTCTCCTTTCCTCTCTGGAGGAGGCCCTAAAGCGTCTAGTTTCTTTTGAATTCGTTCTTTCTTTGCAGCCTCTTCAAGAGCCTCTTCTTCCTGGCGGCGTTTTCTGGCAAGCTCATTGCGTTCTCGCATAAGTTTCTTCTGATACTGCATCTGTTCTACGACAGCATCATTAGAAGACTGAGGAGGGAAATCCTTAGTGTCGGAAGACGTGGTCCCTGTACTTAATGTTGCTGAAATTCTACCTGGCGGAGAATTTGTAACCTGAGGTTGGGACATCTGGTCTTTGGACAGCAGTGCATTTAGTGAGGATCCATCTCCTTGAGAATCAGGACTTTCCGTTGAATTGGCGAAAGATAGCCTGTTGGTTCTCAGTGTATCAGCGGGTGGCACCAGGACGTCGCTATTCTTAGCTCCTCGCTGCTGCAAAGATGCGCTGCCGGTGCTCACGCTGGATGATCCTCTGCGTCTAATGTATGGGCCATCTTGAGGCATTTGGGCTACTTGTTGGAGTCCTTGTGTTTCCGTAACCTGGTCTAATGGGTGAGGACGCTGGAGCAAAGCAGGGTGCCTGGTTTGGGGTTCTGATTTGAAAGAGCCCCGCCTGTCGGTTACTGGTTCATAGCGACCAGACTGGGAATTATACAATTCTCTGCTGCCATAAGACGAACTTTCTCTCCAAGACGAGCGGGTAAAGTCGTCAGCGGCAATTTCCTTTGGCTGGTGGAGAGGCTTAGTAAATGTGGTCTCCCGAGGCTGACCATGAGGAAGCGCCGCGGTCTCTACCAATCCAGGCGAGGCCCTATCGACTGGAGGCAATGTGGCCCATGGCGACTTGGCTGGGGTGACTGGAGCTGCAGGTTTGGCAATTAGTGCTGGTTTCTCTTGTGAAGCTGGTTTTAAGACCAAGCCTCGCCCTGTAGCAAGCCCACCAGGCCTTGATATTGGTGACCTGACAGCAGTGGATGGAGCAGGTGACTTTGGCTTTGGCTGAAGTTTAGTGACACTCAACGGTGAACTAGTGGTTTGAACTGACGCTGGCTGCTCGTCAAGATGTGGCAATGTAGTTTTGGTTCCGTCGCCCCAGGTGATTGCTTCTGGTGCCCAGTCTTCGTCATCATCGTCAATGTCCGCCCATTTGCCTTGACCCTGTGCATCGTCTTCATTTAGGCGACTAGCCATGTGAATTCCATATTTCTTCAGTTCCTCATCGGTGAACTTCTTAGGCTCGGGTGCTACAATAATTCCATCACGATCAGTTTCGCATGCGCGAGGATTACAGTCGAAAGCGTAGATAAACTTACGCCTGTTTTTGTTCCAGACAACATTTGGATCTGGGCCCGATGTGGCCTTCGCGCCGTTAATGATTGAAGACAACCTAGGAGCAGCATCCCTTGCGCTACTTCCTGTTTTGGCAATGAGGCGGGGACGCGAGGACGACGATGAAGACGTTCCCGGTGGAGGAGTACCCGAACCTGAAGTAGGTTTGTCGATAGGCTTGGTCACGACGCCGCCTGGGCTTGCCTTCGACGCCAGAAAAGTTTTATTCACCGAAACTGCTTTAAAGGTTGTGGGCTTTTTAGTTGAAGAAGCTGACCGTTCGTGACCTTTGTCGGCATCTTTGAGAGTTGACCAATCTGCTCTGGAAGCTTCCGTATCTGATCCTCCGCTCAGACTAACATCTGCGGAATTCGACAGCTCCTCGGGGCTGAAAACCCTCTTGTTGACTATATCGTCGCCGCTCGAGGTCGGAAGGCCATTTGCTGTGGGCATGCCATGATGGTGGTGGTTTGGAGCTTGGTCGATCTGAGTAGTAATGAAGTTTGGTTAGCTGTCAACTTTTACAGAGCTAAATCTGATAGAAAGAATAAGCAGTGGGCCGAAAAGTGAACGCTTACAAGCTTGAATTGAGATGATACAGAAACATCAGCAAGATCATTGCCCGAAGGCTCTGTTGCCATCATCCGCCGTAGGTGCTTTGCTCAACGCCGTGCGCAATCAGTTATTTGGGGGTTATAGGGCCACAATAGCAGCCACGCCTGGTGCTATAAAATGGCTGTTGGCCCCGAGAAATCTTATCAAGAACCGAAAGTCGAATGAAAAGCAAGGCTGAAGGAAATAGAGATGATGTTGCGTGGTGTGATCTTGGTACGATTGGAGATGGCGCGGGAGTGCGGTGGCACAGAGGCCCGGATGCAAGTCCGTTTTGCGCAGAGACCTTGTCTCTGGTAAATTCTCGCATCAACCAAAAGTTTCAATGAAATTTCGTGGCGTTCGCGCCGCTCGCGATGTATCGGTTCTCCTTGGTGAAGCCAATGTTGGTTGGTGGTTAGGTCGGCCCAGCAATGGTGAGGCAGAAGGTGACTTCGGTGTCCGGAGCTGCAGTCACCTGGTTTAGGCATAGCGCCTGGTTGCCGTTTTCTTGGAGGATATGCCAGTTTTCCAGGGGCACAACAAGTGACGTGGGTGGGGAAAGGGGGACCCAGCGATAGTTAGCTCCCAACTCCTTGAAGAATAAAAGCTGAGCTGGTGGCTCCATGCGTGTGGACGAGCGAAGAAGCTGCGTCTTTAATAAACACGCAAATGTTTGCAGAATAAAACACACACGAAACTTGCATGAATGAATACTGAGTGTGCGCTTTATCTTGTACGGCTTCTGCTAGGCTGGATGTAGCGGCTGTTGTGATCTAACTTCTTTGTAACATCATTATAGCATGAGAGGTTTTTTATTATGTTGGACAGGCTCTGCACTAAACAAAAAGCTGAGTGATAGTATTTGCCAGTATATCTATTTGTTTGAGTCCTACTCTACTCCGTACAGAATGCCCCATCTTGATGTCGAAGCGACATGACAAATCATTGCAATATTCACCTCGAGGTGGTTCCTCAGCGAATTCACCTGTAATACATTTAGCCTGTGGCACTAGGAATTGAATGATGCGGCAGATACTCATATATTAACGTCAAACCCCCCTGTTTTGATCTCCGTAGCTGCCTGCAAGATAGATAGATATTTTGATAGCATTTGGAAATAAGAAACGACGAGAAACAGTATGCGTAGGAAGCTAGATGTACGCCTTTCGAAAACACGCTGTGTTGACTGGACTAGTAGAAGTGTTGACTGTATTTTGATAGGTGGAATACTGTTGGAAGAGATGCCCTACAAGCGAACCAAGTAATCATCGCCATATAGCTTTGGTTGTATTGCAATTCTTTGTACTGCGTTATGTTCGTGAATTTTATGGCATTCGAGTCACCGGACTAACTGAAGCTCGAACCCGATGATCGAGTGGTAAGTAGCATGAAGTTGGTGACTAGCCCTTACGGCAGTGACTCTGTTTAACCCCATAGCTCGAAACAACCTCACGCAGTGAATATGTCGAATGGACCTCAATTATTGTTCGGTGTTACAAATGGAATAATTCTCAAGGGCGGTGCCTGGTACAGCACCGACCGGAGTCTATTTACACAGTCCGTCAGGTGTCAACTTGATATGATACGGGCCCCAAACTTTGTCGCAACTTCTTAGTGAGCATTGTTCTTGTGGTGACCTGTATAGACGTGCAAAATAATTAGCCACTAGTTTTATCAACACCAATAGTTGAGTTCATCGGTTAACATACGTAGGTGGAAGTAGTAATTTTGGGCATAACCGATGCCAATTAGGAATACCAGGGCATGAATAATCGCTAACCCAGGTCAGCAACTACAATCTCCAAGCTCCTATTCGTAATAGCGATACATACGTTGAACAGAGGTCTTCTTGCCAAAGTATTTGGATTGGTAACGACCAAGGAGGCCCTTCGCCTTGGCCTCAGGAACCGGACCACGGGGAAGCTTCTCGTAGAAGCTGACGACACGCTGCATACGAAGAGCATCAGGAGCCCCGCCAATCGCCTGCAAAGATACATTATCAGCTATAACGGCCATATGGTGGGTGATTTGATCCTCGGGCAACTTGTTGAGGGTCATACACCTCATTCTGAAGCTGGTTGAAGTGTTTGACTCTAATCTGGCTATGTGTAGAGTTCGTAATTGCTAGAGAGCATTGACAGCCATTCGTACCTTAGGCGAAGCAACCTGGAAGCATTTTGCGTTAGTGAGGGATTGGCGACCTTTGTATTGTGTACATGTGGCCCTTACCTTGGGAGGGATGAGCGTTGAAAGCGCTCTGCGAGTGACAAAACTCATTATGTCGTTGGACAATAGCTGGCGCCGTCGAGATTAAATAAGGCTCGAAATTTTCCGCTGCGAAAGTAACCACTGATCGGTTGTGAGATGCACCGCGGTTGACGGAGACACGATCTGTTGGCTCGACGTATTTGCGAAAAGCGCTCGTACGGCAAAACATCGGTCCGCTTCAACCAATCAGCGTCCAGTACCCTAGGAACCATCATTCTCCAGCTTCGCACTTCAGCTTGGATTCTATGCAACACTCGACAGCTATTTAGCCTTTTCAAATTCGCCGCATTTCGGTAATTACCGTCTCAATGACCTCTATGCGAGCTCATCATGCGGGAAGGCTGCTGAAAAGCGTCGGATCATCTCGGCTAAGCCTTTCATTAACTTCTAAGTGCTTTCAGAGCTCGCTCACGTCGACAACTGGTACTCCTGTTGAAGCAAACCCCAGGCAAGCTGGCTATGAGGTGCCTGCCGACAAAGCCACATCGTAAGGATATGTATTTTCTCCATTATGCGGGGAAACATGCTGATTTTGCTCACAGGACTTTCACGCCTGTTCCAACACGATTCCAAGATGGTAGCGAGGATACGCTACCTGCCGCTGTGCTATCTGGTGCACCAATTGAGCTACAGGCTCGAACGGTTCGGTATGTTGCCAGCGTTATGTAGCACATTCTTGATATTGACTCGACTTCAGAATTCATAAGGAGGCCAAGCCCGCAACGCAATCGGGGGATTTCAGAACTGAGCGATGGCGTATGGATTGGGACATCCTTCCCAAAGGCCACCGCTGGGAGAACCCGTTGATGGGTTGGCAATCTTCTGGAGATTTCATGCAGGGAACTCACGTGAATTTCAAGACAAAAGAGGATGCAATTCATTTCGCAGAGAAGCAAGGCTACGAATATTTCGTTCAGGAGCCTAATTCACGCAAGTTTGCGCCAAAGGCGTATGCGAACAATTTCCTGTACTCACCGAAGAAGCTGAAACATGTCCGAACGAAGTGAAAAGATGCGGCAGTGTACCCCGACCTGTATATAAGTAGTTAGGAGAATTGCCGTGTGGTTTCCTTAGCGTCGTCAACGCTTCGCTAATGTTCTCGTGTTGTGGAATCACTTGGAGGCCGAGATTGAAGAGATCCGAGCATCCGTTTCATCAGGACCGATGAAGATGTGCGAACATAACAGGCGAACAACGTGCCGGTGTGCATAAAAGATACAGGCTTGTTTGTATTGCAATGATAAAATATTTAGCTCTGCCCGTAACTATGCGCCTGCTGTAAACATGGCTGTTCCCATCCGCAACCAACGCCATCATTCTTTACGTCGTTCCTCATAAAGGCGTTGTCATGCCTAAAATCTTTCTCGTCATCGAATAAATACATACTACTCATACAGACAAACACGCTCAACGCCACAATACAGGTTCCATCACCCGCAGTTTCCCAGAACAGTGCAAAGAGTATAACAAGAAGATGATTCAGGGGGGGTTAGTGAGAGTGCTGTGGCGTGTCATCTGGCGGAAATGTCGCGACAAAACCTCTGCCGATAATAATAGTTAAGTTGATTAGGCGCAGGGTTGATCAGCCAGTAACCATGGGTTCATGTGTATTCTCGACTGGTGGATGTGTGAGAGATTGTTGGTCCTGCTCGTCACCTTTAAGACCGATATCCAGCCGATCGGGAAGATTGAGACCTTTCTCTCGGGCACTGTTCTCCGCCCATGCACGTAATTTCACAAGGTGACGAATGGCTGCCTCACGCCTGGCTGACTGTTTCTCCAAAACGGCTTTGTTTACACTGTCAGCAGCTGCGCGGCGAAGCTCAGGATCAAGAAGGGCAGCCAATTGTGGTTCTAAGCCGTCCGGAGGAAATAGCAGCAAGGCCATAGTTTTTTCCAAATCTTCCAGGAATTTGGGATTCGTTGGGGCTCGAGGCCCTAGCTGTTCCGTGGCAAATTTGAGAGCTGGAGTAATGTCCCCGGCATCATTGCACGATCGAATAAGCTCTACTAGCTGAAGACGCAAGAGCGAAAAGTGAAGTGCTTTGTCTTCATCTAATATCTATGCCATAAATTTAGCCTCACATTTGTAATAAAGGCTTAACGATTCATATTGAATATGGAAAAACAAGCGAAGATCATATGTTAGTGGTTGTATCTCATCACGGGCTAGTAAATAAGCCATATGCGTGGTGCATGTAAAACTCGTATTCTAATCATTTGCATTTGGGTATGAGATAGAGATTGATATACAACGTACCTCAGGATCAAGTTCATTTAATGCCTCAATGGCGGCTTGAATTCTTCCACTGTATATGTGGTTTTGGATTTCCTGCCGTGCGCGCATAGAGGGACTGTCTTGGTGGGGCGGGAGATTTGCTTCCTTGGAAAATTTTGCCGCCGCATTTGGGTAACCTTCCATAGTCAGGTAATCTAAAATCAAAGCATTGATATCGCTGTGGCGGATGTCAGTTCAACTCGTTTAGAAAGCCACGGTTATATCCATTCCAGGAGCCTTGGAAAGCAGCCACAAAACTTGTATAAGAAATTTTCAGATGTGTAAAAAAATTACATATAATATCTCCGCACGGTTTGCTAAGAGAGATTCCCATTTATATCATATTCATCATTAAACTTGCGTGCTTCTCTCAGAAGGGCATTGGAAAGCGTCTGCCTTACCCTTTAGGTGACTTAATCTCTTCAATCCGCCGTTCAAATGTATGCCTGCTAGGCGTGGCGGTGGAGGTTGTCGAAGTCTTAGGAGAAGAAGGCGTGGCTAGTCAGTAACTCTATGTCTCTCGACGGTTCAGTGTATATATATCTCATACCATGATTCATCAGAGTCTCAACCTTGTACGGGTCGCAAGCCAGGCGACAGGTGAACCCAAACCAATGCTGACTAGAGGCGCAGACCACTGACAGGATACGAGAGCGACACGTTCAGTGCATTGAAGGCGATCAATGGAAATACCATTGATGGTGCCTGCTGCCACTGGAAACCCGTCAGATAGGGTCAGATCGTGTGTGCAAATGCGTTCCGTGTGACCAAGAGATCTTTCCAAGTGTGGTGAAGGAGAGAAAAAATGATGAGAGGGGAATAGAAGGAAGAGTCTTCCACCACCCCAGTTTAGTGTCCCACAGCTTGCTCTCTCACCCTAACCTGTCTTTGTTGCTGATTGCCAGACCAGCCTGGCCCACCCACAGGTGCCTGGTTGGCTGGCACTTAGGCCTTCACTCAGGCCTTCACAGACCCCGCTAGAGCCTGTACCAAGCCCGAATCATATCTGTATTCAGACAGACTGGACGTTAAATTGAGCTACTGCTTCTAGTCAAACAATGCTGGGTTTAACTGTGCAGAATGATTAGCGCACGCTGAGCGTACCGAGACATACACTTAGATACTTGATATAGGCGACTTTGGCAGTTTTATCTAGCCTTTCACCCCCAATTTGGGACCATCAAAAAGAGGCTTACCGGAGACGTTGCACGCCCGTGCGGTTAAGTAGCCTGGCATTTTGATATTCAAAAGAGCATGTCTAGGTGGAATAGCCTGTAAAGAGTTATAAATACCCTCCATATTTCAATCAAAATGCGGTACAATGTGGTTGCTGATACTAGAAATCCAGAGAAGTTGGTCTGTTACTCTAGAATGGAATGCTGAAAGCCCCGCGTCTCCACCAACCTACCCGATATCGAATCTCTCTTCATTGTACACTGCTCTGAGTGATTTGTGACAACGGGGATCTGCGCATCAGTGTTCGTGAATTCTGTCCGACGCCCCAAAAAATTTCAGAGAACGAATCGGCCACCTGGCATAGGAGTGGACAATTGCTATTATACGCACGTCCGGTTTCTCAGAGAAATATGTCGGGACTAGAGAGCCATATTACCATTCAAAAACGGACATACTACTCGCCTCCATGGGCGGACGTCAGTATCATAGCGGTGGCTGGAAGCTCGGGATCAGGAAAGTCAACACTGTCTCAGGCCATTGTGAAAAAGTTGAACTTACCTTGGGTTGTGATTCTATCTATGGTAAGCTGTTTTGATGCTAAGGCTACGTAGTTTCGAGCCACGGGCTAGATTTCCTGCTAATATTTGACCAGGACTCATTTTACAAAACTTTGACGCCCGAGCAGTCGAAATTGGCCTTTGCTAATGAGTACGATTTTGATTCACCCGATGTGAGCTCATTGCATTTTTTTCAATCCTGCTTTGGCTGTCTGCAATGTTAATATCTGACATATTTAGGCTATAGACTTTGACGTTCTGGTTGACCGCTTGCAAGATTTGAAAGCTGGGTAAAGAAAATTTAGTGAAGTTTTGGCTACACCGCTAAGCAACATATACTAACATTGGTTTCCTCTAGAAAACGAGCTGAAATCCCCGTCTACTCATTCCAAAAGCACCAACGGCTGCAGCACACGACTTCGATTTACTCACCACATGTGCTGATTCTTGAAGGCATTTTCGCCTTATATGATCCCCGGGTAATTGGACTGATAGATATGGGTGTTAGTTGCGTCCCTGAAATAATATCTTGTTGACTGTATGTTAACTTCGCCAAAAGATCTACTGTGAAGCGGATGGCGACACTTGTTTGTCAAGACGAAGTACGGTCACGCAAGATTGTCGCTCTACGTAAACACTGACCACTAATCGATTGAATCAGTTGTTCGCGATGTTCGAGAAAGAGGCAGAGATATTGAAGGCTGTATCAAACAATGGTTCGGATTTGTGAAGCCTAATTTTGAAAAGGTAAATTTTGCATGGAGGGACTTCAACTTGAATCTCCAAAACGTTGACTTTTGCCTCCTTGTAAAATAGTTCGTTGAGCCCCAGCGTAAAGTAGCGGATTTGATCGTCCCACGTGGTATTGAGAATCGAGTTGCTCTGGGTATGTACTCACACATTCTCCCCTGCGTTGTTCGTTTATAATAATCGCATATTAGATATGATGGTACATTTCATAGAGAGAAAGCTCTTTGAGAAGTCTACCCATCATCGAGAAGCTCTATCAAGACTGGAGGCAACCTGCAAAGGCCAGCCTCTTTCAAATCGAGTTGTCGTCCTTGATGATACTCCACAGCTGAACTTTATGAACACAATTTTACAAGATATCGACACCTCGGCAGAGGACTTTATCTTCTACTTCGATCGCTTGGCAGCGCTCATCATCGAACAGTGCGTTGGTACTTCAAACTCCGCAGATTATTACGCCACGTTGCTGACAAAGGACGAAGAGCATTGAACAATGTTCAATTCACCTCCTTGGAGATCGAGACGCCACAAGGATACAAGTATCAAGGGCTCAAGCCTAAAGGTGAGGTTAGCGCAGTAATTGTACTTCGCGGTGGATCTGCTTTTGAGCCTGCTCTTCGTAAAACGATACCTGACTGCCGCACTGGGCGGCTTCTCATTCAGTCCGACTTTTCAACTGGCGAACCTGAACTTCATTATCTACGCTTACCAGCAGATATCAATACCCACGAAAGTGTTTTACTCCTAGATACTCAAATGGCAAGCGGAGGCGCTGCGTTGATGGCAGTTCAAGTTCTTGTTGACCACGGCGTGTCATTGGCAAGAATTGTGCTAGCAACGTATTCTGCCGGGCGTGTGGGCCTTCATAGGCTTACGACGGTCTTCCCGGAGATCACGGTGGTAGTATGCAATTTACTCCAAGACCAGGAGGAGCGCTGGGTAGAGAAGAGATATTTCAGATGTTAAGTAGCTTGGTAATGATGCATTGGGCAGCAAGTTTGTTCATATGGCGTCTGCTAATGCAATCTACCCTTACTGAGAGGCTTTTTTTGATGTTGAGGCAGCATTTCTCTTGAACCTTCCGTATCTGGATTGGAGGTTTCGTCTTGCACTGTGAACGGATTCAGTCTGCTGGCCATTTGAATTTTGATCAACACCAGGCTCTAAAGTTACATATTCCTGTTTACCGCCGAACAACACATGATATAACCACTTTTACCTCCGCAGAATGGACCACGGCAAATTTCATTGCCGCAATGATGGAAACGTCGCCAATTAGTTGTGATAGAAACCAGACGTGTTTGTAGGTGCGGACACAAAGTAATGTGAGGAACTCACAACAACCAAGAAACCCCAGTTCTGAGACACGTAGGTGAGTAGGAGCCGTACCAGCACGGTTTTACCAGACATTCTGTTAGGGTTCGATTGTTTATTGTTCGAAAAATTGTGCCCAATGATTCCTAAATATGTCACAGGTTGTTTGAGCTATATGACTCCCGCTTTCGAGGAATTATTCTCTTGTGGAGAAGAGAGAGAGGATTGTCGCTACCACCGCTCCATACTCGTTGGAAATAGGCATTGGTATTGACATGGTCTGCGGATTAAAGATAAATTAAGTATAGGACAAGCTATGAGTAGCCTTAGGAAAATATTTACTATACTACTAGTCTTCTAATAGCCCTTTAACTTAGCTTTTGTTGATCTCTATTACGTGCTTTCAAATAGCGAGTCTATTTCATATAACATCAGTGCTTGACAAGCCTAGCAGTAGACTAACAGTGTATCGCGCTGTGTATGTTGCGTTATGTGCCTTCATGAGCATTCAAGAGCAACTTGCAGCAGTGAAAATCGGCAGAAATAGAAGGATTCGAATGAATAGATTGCTGATAACCTGAGATGATGATTAAATTGATTGATGAAGATGATCGTTCTCTCCTTCCTGAAAAGCCCTGAAAGCCCCTTATGTATAGCATCTTTCTTCCTTCCATCGATATCTACGGCCTTTTATGCACTGTCTCGTTATCCGAGGCATCGCCTCACTTTCCTGGTCACTGCCTCACTATCTGAGTTATCTAGCTAGTTACGGCACCGATCATCCTAACAGGAGCTATTCTCATCTCAACAGTGTACCTCTGTCATGCTGAACTGCTTGGGCTAGATCATTTGGCCTTGACTATTGCCAGTAGATAGATAGATCCATAGATAGTCGTTGTCGAGCCTCGTAATTGATCACACATGGCAGCTTTAACTAACTTGATTGGAGCCGTTTCCCCCCACAGATAGTAACTGCCTCGGATTGAGTCGCTACCTTTAATGGAAGCCTTCGAGACTTGTACCAATAATTTGTGTGACTGTAGACAGGCCAATTAATTCATATAATTTGTTCTACATTTTCTGCCTCATTTGCCATTGGCGCACACGAAAATCAATTAAACCAATCTATTTTGCCGACTAATTCCTCTCTTTTGGCGTCATCACCTGGTTCATTTTCGATGCTTCGGGGCCATCACATCAACAGCATGGCCCAGATAGCATGTCTGACTTTGTTGAACCAAGCTGTTTGCACGGATTAGCCGGGAAACATGGCCCAGGACGCCAAATTTATTGACCACGGATTGGTGGGACTCTAGCATGTGGGGAAGTAGCTATCAAAATGCAGATTCCAATTGTCCGTGGCGCCCGTGTGTGCTGTGCACAACCCATGACGCCACCGCTACTACTTGCACCAACGACTCACACTTTTACCAATTCTCCCTCTTTTGGCGTTATATATTTCGATTGCTGTCGCTTTGTTGACAACCCGAACTCCCACAGGTTCGTTGATTGTGCTCGTCAAATGAATCAGTTAGCCGCATGATTGTGTTGTTTCAATCTGCGACTTGTAACATCTCTACCACACTCTGGCTTGTGTAAGATGCGATCACGGATCATCACCCAGCCCATACCAAGATTGGCGGCCTTCTCGTATAGACCGCGATCGATTTGTGTCAATGCAACGAGAGACTTCCTGGCGACGTCGCCCCATAATTTTGCGTCGCGAACTCGAACCTATATCAGCTTTGGATTGCGCCGGAATGGAACTGCGCCTCGGCAGAAGTTGGACGGCACAGTTCACTATCGCTCTCTTTCGGGCAAACCTCTACCCCAGGTAAATTCATGGGTGCTCAATTTCTGTTTTAGAGCGGGTGCTTGGGTTGGCATATCTGTTACCGTACTTGGGCTCGGAGTGGTTGCTTTCTTTCTCTATGATGCGTCGACCTATAAGCAGGAAGTACCGCATACGGACATTTCTGTTTCGCATCTTGCCCTTCAACCTCGACGAGGAGGGCCGAGCAATCTTCCTATTGCCGAGGTTTTCATAGACGATGAAGACTGCGAAGCCAAAAAGCGAACCAAAAACAAGCCAAAACTTGTTATTTTGGGAGGAGGATGGGGTGGTGTCGCCCTCTTGAAAAGTCTGAATCCTGACGACTACCATGTGACGATAATTTCTCCTGCTAACTATTTCCTTTTCACCCCGATGCTTCCATCAGCAACAGTAGGAACCTTGGAATTTCGTTCTCTCGTGGAGCCCATTCGTCGGATCCTAAGCCGAGTTCATGGACATTTTATCCGAGCCAAAGCAGAAGAAGTTCACTTCTCAGAGAAGCTGATCGAGGTCTCTCAGCTAGACAGTCAAGGCAAAGAAGTTCGGTTCTATGTTCCATACGATAAACTAGTCATTGCTGTGGGATCTGTAACAAACCCTCATGGCGTTAAGGGCCTTGAGAATGCTTTTTTCCTCAAGGATATCAACGACGCAAGGAAAATTCGGAATCAAGTAATCCGCAATCTTGAAGTCGCCTGCCTGCCAACCACTCCGGATGAAGAACGTAAAAGACTACTGTCTTTCGTCGTCAGTGGAGGCGGCCCTACCGGTGTCGAGTTTGCAGCTGAGATATTCGACCTTCTAAACGAGGATTTAACCAGACATTTTCCTCGACTACTGCGAAATGAGATATCTGTCCATCTTATTCAAAGTCGGAGTCATATTCTCAACACATACGATGAGGCCGTGTCTAAGTATGCCGAAGATCGCTTCGCCAGGGACCAGGTTGAAGTCCTCACGAACTCTAGAGTAAAGGAAGTATGCCTTGACAAGATCGTATTTACACAAAAGCAAAACGACGGGAGTCTTGTGACGAAAGAACTTCCTGCTGGGTTTGTTCTTTGGTCTACTGGAGTTTCACAGACTGCGCTTTGCCAGAAGTTGGCCCAAAAGTTAGGCAGCTTCCAGACTAATCGGCATGCTTTGGAGACAGACACTCATCTCAGACTAAATGGAACCCCTCTTGGCGATGTTTACGCTATTGGAGACTGTTCCACTGTTCAAAATAATGTTGCAGATCACATTATTACTTTCCTCCGCACGCTGGCGTGGAAACAAGGCAAAGATCCCGAGACACTTCAGTTGCACTTCAAGGACTGGCGTCAGGTTGCTCATGATGTGAAGAAGCGCTTTCCTCAATCGGTTAATCATTTAAAACGACTTGACAAGCTCTTTGCCGAATTTGATAAAGACCAGTCTGGTACCTTGGATTTTGGAGAACTCAGGGAACTTTTGGATCAGATTGACAGCAAGCTGACGTCGCTTCCCGCAACTGCTCAAAGAGCACATCAACAAGGCTACTACCTGGCACAGAAGTTCAACAAGCTTGCGCATCTATCTGAGGGCCTGTCAGCTAATGATATCCGGGACGGAGACCTTGATGCTACGGCCTACAAGGCCTTCGAATATCATCACTTGGGAAGCCTTGCATACATCGGCAACTCTGCTGTCTTCGATCTGGGGGAAGGTTGGAGTGCAGCTGGTGGACTTTGGGCTGTATATGCTTGGAGATCTGTATACTTTGCACAAAGTGTGAGCTTTCGCACCCGCTGTCTGCTGGCTATGGATTGGGCAAAGCGTGGTCTGTTTGGGAGAGGTGAGTAGTGGTGGTAGATGTTTGATAGAGGCATCCTCGAATTAGAATACCCGAATTGCAACTAACTTCCCTCTAACATAGATCTCATGAGCTTCGGATAATTACCAGAACCAGCGATGAAGGCTTTGGCTTAGAGAACATAGCCAATGCCAACTCACCAGCATGCTTGCGCTGAGATAGGCATCATGCCACAAGTCTAGAAATTGAAGATTATCTTATATATTCTTGCCTTCTGTGGTAGATATCTCATATCATAGACTAAACAGAGCGGCTGCTGCAAAATATTTGCACGCAAATTTATGTCTTGAATATATATGCCTTACAACTGTAATTTTAATGAAGTAAAGTCGTATGCGTGTTTTGCGGATCCTAAAGACCCCAGAATTTACAACACGAAGTCTTTATGAGTCCATTTCTCCGTGAGTTTTCTCTTCGCCAATTTCCTAAATGGAATATGTCTCCTGCTCTCCACCTTTCCTCGAACAAGCATGCTTCGATAACGATCCTTTAGTAGATTGCCCTCGGGCTTCAAGAGCCGAAGTGACTCTTCCAATTCGTCTGGCAATACCAGCTCCAAATCTTTTTCAGGAAGCTTAAATTTCCCAAGTTGTTTTCTCCTGAGCCTCGTGACGTCCGTCTCGTTGTCCGTACCGGAATTGTCTCCTGCTAGAGAAGCCTTTTCTTGCTCCTGATCTTTTATCTCGTGCGCAATCTCTTTGATCCGCTCTTCCTGTGTTCTTTTAAGTTTCATAGCAGCCTTGTGTTTTGCAAGTCGCTCTTCTTCTTTTCTCCTTTTGATACGATTCCTTTGAGCTTGCGTTTTACGCCCTGGTTGTTTGGTGCTAGGTCGTTCGTCTTCAACGCCGCTTTGAAACCCTTCCCATTCCGAATCTTCCTCCCATTCAGACATGTCAGCACGCTCCTCGGCCGCCTCAGCCTCGGCCGCCGACCGAGCTGCAGCGTCCTGCTTCCTTCTCTCCATTTCTTCGGCGACGATGCGCTGCCGCTCTGACTCCAGGGCTTTAGCACTTTCCTCTGCAAGTCGGGCCTCATAGTCCGTCGATAACGGATTATAGCTGTAACCACCATTCGGCTTGGGAATGGCAGGAACAGTCTTGCCATTTGCTGCCAAAGATATAGGGTTCCGCTTCATCGACTTCGGCTTTTTGGGAATTTCCAGCGTCGGCAAGAAATCATACAGCTTTTCATCTTTGTTCATTGGAATTGCGCCCCAAGCATCATATGTTGCATGTTTTGCCTCAAGAATAATGCTATGATGACCATCAGCCACTTTCCTTAAACGAGTCAGCTCCTTATAGGGGATCCAATTAGTTCTTTGTCGCTTAGTTGAGAGGACGCCATCCGTTGTTTTCTCGCCGGGGCGTTTACGCAAAGCGACAGCAGGGATCGAGGACCGACGAGCTAGAATTTCGTCTGCTTTAAGACACTTTTTAGCATGCTGAGGGATTTTTTTGGACACTCCTAAATCGCCTTTCAGGTCAATAGCAAAGAGTTCTGAAGATTCTTTCTCTCGTATCACGCCACTGCGACCAAGTTGTTAGCAAGGGAAGAAAAATTGTATCAACCAAGCACAGCGATTCATACCCCCGAATGATCTCTTCACTTAACTCTTCCAAGCCATGTGCAACGTCTGTAACATTGACGTTTTTCCGCCACGCCTTCTTGCCCTTTCTTGACGGCTGACTAAACTGTTTTGGGGCCTCTACCGACCCAGGAGTGCGTGTTTGAACGGCAGGCATTTTTTTTTTTGGAATGCGTCGCGTACGGAGTGCTTAGGAAACGGTTGTTGAAATGGCACAATTCTCAAAAAGCGTACTGCGTGCTTGTACGGAGTAGTAGTTTTTCAGTTTTCAGAACCTTTTTTTTTTTATGGAGCAGTAGTCTCTCGTCTATGAGTACCCTAGAAGACTCGGCCGCACGTGCGCTCTCGGCCAACCACAGCGTAAACTAGCTCCTGTCCATGGCCATCAGACCGGCACTCCACCTGGTGACTTGATACCTTGGGTGGCCCCTAATGCGCTTGGGTCATCATAATAGCCCCGATTTACTTTAGAAATTGTCACCCGAATAATCATCATCTCATCTCACAGCGCACTCGACATTACTCTAAACCGCTGAAGCGGTGCATCATACTGCCTGGTCTACAGACAAACTTGGTCTGCTGATCCTCTTCAACTACTTCAACCCACATCCGATCTGAACGACGTCTCCGAACTGCACATACAGCCGCGATATAGTCGGATCCTTGAAGAGCTATAGTCAATATGGCGCAGGCGGGGGGCTCCTACAATAACCCCTTGAAGAAGTTCAAGTTGGTAGGCACTTTACTCGTTCCGTAATCTATCTGACATCTGGCTCTAGGCTGGTGTTCTTGGGGGAACAAAGTGGTATGATGGCCTATGCTTCGAATCCTCATATTGTCATGTAGGCTAACTAAATACAATCTAGTGGGCAAGACCTCCCTTATCACACGGTTCATGTATGATTCGTTCGACAATATGTATCAAGCGACCATTGGCATTGATTTTCTGTCCAAGGTGGGTAAAAAGCTGCCTCGCAAAAACCTCCAAATCTCACAGATGGGCAGACGATGTATCTTGAAGACAGGACAGTGCGATTGCAACTTTGGGACACGGCCGGACAAGAACGATTTCGAAGTTTGATTCCTTCATATATCCGGGATTCGAGCGTAGCAGTCGTTGTATATGATGTTTCCAGTACGACAAGCCCCCATTCTACTTAAGCGGGAACAAGATACTAAAATCGACGTTTATTAGACGCAAAGTCGTTCCAAAACACCAAAAAATGGATTGACGATGTTCGAGCGGAGCGAGGCAACGACGTTATTATTGTGTTAGTTGGCAATAAGACTGATCTGAATGAGAAGCGAGAAGTGACTACGCAACAGGGAGAAGACGAAGCAAAGAAGAACAACCTGATGTTCATGGAAACTAGCGCAAAGCTGGGACACAATGTTAAGAATCTCTTCAAACGAATAGCACATGCACTACCCGGTATGGAGGGTACTGATGCTGCAGCGCAAGCCTCGAGCCAAAGTAAGTTTCGCCTACCGAACGCCTTCACCATGTTCAGAAATTACTGACTTTTTGAGTTTGAAGTGATCGACGTGAAAACAAACACGCCCCAAGCGCCCCAAGAGGGGTGCTCATGTTAAAAATAAAATACGGCACTTCACCAGTGTCGAAAGATGGTCGTCACAATCAATACGTACGGCACATCAACGGCTCTCAATTATCAAAATGGAGCGCACAGAACAAATAATGAGACACGGCGGATGGAAAGGGCATTTGCGGCTTGTATAATATAAACATAACCATGAGCTTAGGATCCCTGCATATCAATGCTAACAAGACTACTCACGTTTTGGAAAAATGTTCTTTTTTTTCGCATAAACTTGTACCAACTAATATTGGGAATACTCGTGTAGTTAGGTGATAGCCGAAAGGTTTAGTAAGACGGAGACGTAGCTGCTAGAATACCACTCCGATATGATGCTACTCTGTCGGGTGCATGGAGGGATCGAGATTTTCTCGAGCACCTGTTGAACGACTTTAGTTCCTACCTTCATCCGGCCTTGTGTAGCGCACGTTGTCAGTAGAACCAGCTTTATTCGTAAATCATATATGAACTTTCTCTTCAATAGCAAATCACAAGCTTACGGAGACATCATATCAGACGCCACAAGGCCAGTAGCCACGGTTTGGCTTTAGATATTGCCTCTGTATAAAGTGTGTACACAGGTCCCCATTAGAAGGTACATGCAATTGATGAAAGTATTAATGTTAGTAAACTCCAGCGTAGTAGGTACGGATATTAACTGAAGTACTACTGACGATTGCCCGAGTCGCAGAAGGGGTCAGAGAGAACCTAATTTATGAGCCACAGAGCCAGCCAACCATAGCAAGCTATGAAGTCGGCCGACGCGAAAAGTGGAGCCCGTGAGCCCCTGGTCCGCACGCCTACGTACGTGCTACAGGAGTAACTAGTTAGGAGAATTCGAAACATTAACTTCTCTTCTTAGGTTTAGAACTTATCGAACGTGTCTGCTCCTTTCTTGGCCTCCATTTCGATGAACAGGGATTTCTGCGGTGCATCACTGGAACATGTCTAGGTTAACAAGACTGTATTTAAGGGCTCCCCGGCCACAGGCAAGACAAGTCCTTCAATACTCGGTTTCTGATTTATAGCCAGATGCTAACCAGCCTCTGCAGACTCTTTTCGGCTTGGTCGGCCTCCAAACAGGAACGGAGCTCATCTCATTGGCGTTGGTCTTCAACAAGGTTACAGGAGTTTACGGTTTATTGGCGATTCTTACCGGTTACCAACTATCCTTTCTTCAGCTCTCGACATACGTATACTCGATCGGTGTTTTGGGCTTACTCGTGTACCTCATCCCGCATATTCGACAACAAGGCCCCTTTGAGTGTTTGGCTCTGGCATGGCTATATTTATTAGACACTGCGATTAATGGAGTGTATACGGCTGCATTTGGACTTGACTGGTACTTGGCCAGCACTACCACAGGAGGTGATTCGAAACCTACCTCTCTACCAAACATAGTAGTAGAGGGTTTTGAGGGCTTACGTCGCGAAAGCGCCGTGCATGGCAAGGTCGTGCCTCAGGAAACAGCAACCAGCATGCTTTTGATTGTCGGTCTTACGCTCATCCGAGTGTACTTTACTGTTGTAGTGATGGCGTTTGCCCGACAAGTTTTGCAAAAATATATGCAGCTGATGATTCTTGAAGGGCCAGGCGTAGATGAAACTGAAGGACCGTTTGCAGTTGACCTCCCCGACGGCGATGGGCGAAAGGGGCGATTAGGCCGTTTGATGGTGTCCTTTGGGAGAGGATATTGGATGGACATTTCTGGCTCAGATGACTGGGAGAGAGACGTGCAGAGAAAATCACACAATGATGGAACCTTGGCTGGAGAGGTTTGAGGACTAATGGTACTCTGTATACAAGTTATTCTATGTAAAGGTGCAGGCAAGGGGCTGATGACGCGATTCGAACTCCACGTATCGTCATCAGTTCATAGACCTCACAGCGCCTGATGGACCTGGCAGCCGTGAGTGCATGCCGGGCGATTCTAATCACTTTACGGAGTAGTGTGTACAGCTGCATACTTGTACATATCCACATTAATGCATTTCATATTACACCATAGACGGTGCGCGTTTCTTTAAACAGGAACCATAATTTGTGTGCCGTGGGCGGCTATCACGAACGTTTTGCAGAACATGTCATGCCACAGTTGGGAAAAGTACCTGTGGCCTTTTTTCAAGTCAACCACACTCAATTTTCACCATTGCTAATAAGAGTAGGGAGAAAGACTTGTTAGATACGAACCAAATCCTGGCGATTTCAGCATTACAAGACCCTGCGCTCGGACATGAGTATCTGCCTTTTCACAATGGCAATTCCGTTGACCCGGGTGCCAGGTTCTACTAGTAATCCTGTCACCTGATGGATGGAAGGAAAATGCGGCCGTCGGTCTGTCGGGGGGCGGAAGTCGGTTGGTCGGAAAGCATGTTTAGAATCGATGGCGACATGGCAAGATGACCCGTATTTTCCTGGTGCTGCCCTCGATCTTCATAGTACCATGGATAATATGGTACATAGCCCGACAAGCCGCAAATCTAACGACAGAAATTTGTAATGTGCGATCTCGCAATCGTCCCATTGCGTGCCTGGGACCACTAACGATCACGCAATCCCGGAAAAAATGATTGTTCTGCGGGGAACAGAGCTCCGGTGGCTAGTCTTGAGCCGCCAGTTCAATCGATGTGTTGCACGGTGGGAAACTTTAAGCGCAATTTAGCAGGTCTCTCCGAATCCGCTGCTCATTGATTTAGTGCCACGGGCTTCAGAAAGCAATAAATGCTATCGCCGCGGTCGCATATGTACCACACGAACACGGAGTAGTGGCCCGCGCGAGAACGCAATGGTTCCCACTCAGACCTAGAAGTCGTGGGAGGAAGCCATTGAATCTCCTTTATCTTCCCAACGCCCACTTCCATGATGTCGTTTCTCTTCCGTCAAAATCAAGGATTTGAAGACGACAGGATGGATGCGGACCATCAGATTCTCACGCCTGAGGAGGCTGGTATGTGTGAACTACGTTTCAATCCATCTAAAGAACTGCATTAGCACAGCCGACCACTTACAAGCAGTTGATCTTCTTCTTGCAACTCAATTTGTGGCTTGCTTAGCTGAGGGATTGTAATTATCAGGACAACGGCTAACACGCCTTTTGTCTATTTTAACAGTGGCCCGAATCGCATATCTCTCTAGCGATGTCATCGTTTCTATTCAGCCGTCACTGGTCACTGACTCGGAATTCTCGGCCCATCTAAAGAGATATGCCAGTCGCAAAGACCGAGGCTTGGTTGCTACCTCGACAGATGCGGTCCCGGATGTAAGTTGATCACAGTGATTATTCCTAGGACTGCCGAATGAATGATCATGAGTGACTCTAATAGGAAGCTAGGTTCTATCCATTCGCCACAATGCCGACCCTCTGCTTTCAGTTTATACACCCATTCGCGCCGGCAAGCTTGTGTCCGTTACAGCTCCGTCTACAATTCTTTTGCCCGCCATCTCTCATCTTTATAAATTGGCCAACTATCCTGTGGTTTTGCACGTATCATTACAGCCGCGGAAACACGCCGACTTCTCACCCATAACGGCTATCCGGAACGCGGGTTGGACTTTCTTGCAATCGGAGACTCTGCAGGAAGCACAGGATATGGCCATTACAGCCCATGCTGTAGCTGTCCGTACTGGAAAGGGTGTCATTCACTTCTTTGCACCACAAACTACGATGAATGACGAGCCGATTTCCGTCGAAAATGTAACAGCCGTAAGAGAAATCTTAGACATTGAGAGTGTCCGTAGATTCCAAGCCGGCTCGATTCCCGCGGGAGGGATTTACGCGGACGATGGCCATGTTGCTGTATCGTCAGATCATCCAGAAACCGTCTTTAACGGAAACAGTGCCGCCAAACACACTGCTATTCGATCCTTGTCTAGCGAAAATGCTTCTAAGGTTACTTCAGCAGGCACGTCAATCAAATCCAGCACGGTGTCTACTCCAGTCGCTCCCTCTTCCGCTGCAACTACGGTAGAAGCTATTCCACCTCAGGTGACTTCCGAGGATATCTATACATGTGCGGCTCGAGTGTGGTCTCAGATGAAGAGTGCATTAGGACGAGAGTACTCTGCATTTGAATATACTGGCCCGGAAAAGGCCGACAGCTGCCTTCTTATCTTCGGATGCGACACTGGTCATTTTGCTGAAGTCATTGACAGCGCTAAATCGGATGACATCTCTGCTGGTGTGGGCATAGTCACACCTCGGTTATATCGCCCGTGGATTGGCTCGAAATTGGCTGAATCCATTCCTAAGTCGATCAAACGAGTTGCTGTTTTGGAACAGGTTCACAGAGCAACTACAAAATGGGGTCCTCTCTTGATTGACGTACTCTCGTCGTTTAATCGCAGTCCCAGTGGTGTTGAGACAATAGTAGGATACCATCTAGGCTACATTACCCGTGAAACAACGACACAAGCGCTTAGAGGCATTATTCAAAATCTCACGTCAGAAAAGCCCGTTCAGAACCTCGAAGTTGGCATGAAACCGGTTCAGGAACAATCTGCCGCTTACGGCCTGGATGCCCCACTGCTTGAGACGGCGTATTCGAAAATCCTCGATCAGGTATTTGGAAAGGGGTTATACATTGCCAATGCGTTACAATCTAATAATACTGGTATTTCCGAATCCATCTCTGCAAGCCCTGAGTTTGGGTTTGGATCCCTTCTAGCACGCATGGAGTATCGGAGCAAATTTTTATCCGAAGTTAAGGACGCAGCCAGCAGCGGATCTTTCAACTCGGATGAGCCCAAAAGCTGGCTCGCCCGATGGGCTATGCACTCAGATGATCTGGCAAAATCTGGCGATATTGCCCAAGGTCTCATCTCAAATTTAGAGGCAGATGCATCACCTCTGGCCAAACAGCTTCTATCTAGGAGTGGGCTTTTCCGGAAGGAATCTCTGTGGCTCATAGGATCAGATGCTTGGGCCTTTGATCTGGGGAACTCTGGCGTGCATCATGTCCTTGCGTCTGGCAAAAATGTCAACATGCTTATCATAGATTCTACACCTCACGGTGATAAAGCAACTGCAGATTCTAATCGAAGGAAAAAGGATATTGGACTCTATGCCATGAATTTTGGCAACGTTTATGTAGCATCGACAGCTGTGTACAGCTCATATACGCAAGTGTTGCAGGCTTTGCTCGAGGCCGATAAGTTTAACGGTCCATCAGTTGTCCTGGCGTACCTCCCGTATTTTGGTGAGGCTGATTCACCGCTTACTGTACTCCAGGAAACCAAGAAAGCAGTTGATGCTGGTTACTGGCCCTTGTACAGATGGAACCCAGATAATGAGCTCAAAGGCGAGCTAAATTTCTCTCTTGACTCTGAGTTGGTCAAACGAGAGTTGAAGACTTTCTTGGATCGAGACAATCAGCTCACTCAACTTATGAAGAAGGAGCCCAAGTTTGCGTCAAACTTGGCCCAGGACTTTGGAACCGAGGTGCGGGCCCAACAAAAACGAAAGGCAAAAGATGCGTACAACCAACTACTAGAGGGCCTTCTAGGTGCGCCTCTGACCATCCTCTTCGCGTCTGACAATGGCAACGCTATGTCTATCGCCAAGCGCCTTGGTAACCGGGGACGGGCTCGCGGCTTAAAGACAACTGTCATGGCTATGGAGGATTACCCTCTTGAAGATTTGGCTCGAGAGGAAAATATTGTGTTCATTACTTCCACTGCGGGACAGGGAGAGTTTCCTCAAAACGGTTTATCTTTCTGGGACTCTATCAAAGACAATACGGATCTTGATCTCGCAGCTGTCAACTTCTCAGTGTTCGGACTTGGAGACAGTCATTACTGGCCACGTAAAGAGGACAAAATTTACTATAATAAGCCAGCAAAAGATCTTGATAAAGTCCTTGGAAACCTCAGCGGCAAACGATTCGTAGACGTTGGCCTTGGAGATGATCAAGATCCTGATGGCTATCAGACAGGGTACCAGGAATGGGAGCCTAAAATTTGGCAAGCATTGGATGTAGATAAGATTGAAGGTTTGCCCGAAGAGCCGCCACCTATCACTAATGAAGACATAAAGATTGCCTCGAATTATTTGCGTGGCACGATCTTAGAAGGACTTCGCGACACATCTACAGGTGCTATTTCTGCCTCTGATCAACAACTCACCAAGTTTCACGGGACTTATATGCAAGATGATAGAGATGTTCGGGACGAACGAAAAGCCCAGGGCCTTGAGCCAGCTTATTCGTTCATGATCCGTTGCAGACTTCCAGGTGGTGTAGCTACCCCAAAACAATGGATTCAGATGGACGACATCAGCACTACGTTGGGCAATGAAACTATGAAATTGACTACCAGACAAACCTTCCAATTTCACGGCGTTGTCAAAGGCAAACTGAAACCAGCAATGCAGGCTATCAACCGATCGTTGATGGACACCATTGCTGCATGCGGTGACGTCAACCGAAACGTCATGTGCAGCTCGCTTCCGACCCAATCTCACTATCACAAACAAGTGCATGCTTACTCTACAAAGATAAGCGAACATCTTCTGCCATCTACTACGGCCTATCACGAAATATGGCTCACTGATGAGAATGATCAGAAGACGCAAGTTGCCGGCGAGGCTGTGCAGGACTTTGAGCCTCTATATGGACCTACGTATCTTCCTCGAAAGTTCAAGATTACTATCGCGATACCTCCGCACAACGACACAGATGTATATGCTCATGACATTGGTTTGATTGCCATCCAAGACGATGACGGGAGTCTTGCGGGATTTAATGTCCTAGCTGGCGGTGGTATGGGTACCACGCACAATAATAAGAAAACTTATCCTCAAACCGGTCGAATGATGGGATTTTGCAAGGCAGATGAAATCCATGTCGCTTGCGAGAAAATCATGCTTGTCCAGAGAGACAATGGCGACCGAAAGAATCGGAAGCACGCCAGACTCAAGTATACGATAGACGACATGGGTGTTGATGTCTTTCGTGGAAAGGTCGAAGAGCTGTGGGGGAAGACCTTTGAAAGGGAAAGACCCTTCAAATTCGAGAGCAATATTGACACTTTTGGCTGGCAAAAGGACGAGACTGGTCTGAATCATTTCACATTTTTCATCGAAAACGGCCGCATCGAGGATACACCCAACTTCCAAATGAAGGCTGGACTTCGCGAAATTGCCAAGGTACACAAGGGCGAATTCCGGTTGACCGGAAACCAGCATCTCATTCTCAGCAATGTGAGAGATGAAGACGTTCCCACGATGAAGTCACTTATGAAAAAGCACAAACTAGACAATGTCCAATTCTCAGGCCTTCGCCTCAGTTCTTCTGCTTGTGTCGCCTTCCCAACTTGTGGTTTAGCCATGGCCGAGTCAGAGCGATATTTACCTGTCCTTATTTCTAAACTGGAAGCCTGCTTGGAAGAAACTGGATTGCGACAAGATTCCATCGTCATGCGAATGACGGGTTGTCCAAACGGCTGTGCCAGACCCTGGCTTGCTGAGGTGGCCTTTGTCGGTAAGGCTTACGGCGCCTACAACATGTACCTAGGTGGTGGGTATCACGGGCAGCGTCTGAACAAGCTTTATCGAGCCAGCATCAAGGAGGAAGAGATCTTGTCCATCATGAAGCCACTCTTTAAACGATACGCCGCAGAACGGGAGGAGAACGAGAAGTTTGGAGACTTTTGTGTCCGTATCGGCATTATCAAAGCCACCACAGATGGCCAAAACTTCCATGATAATGTGAGTTCAAACTTATCATAGACCTATGCCTCAAATTCGAAACACCAGGCGCTAACTCTGCAATAATAGGTCGCTGATGAAGAGTCGGATGAGGAATGATGAGACTTCTACAATAACGTGTTAATAATGGGCAACTTTATTTTGTGCATTATCATTTCAGATTCAAAATCCTATAAGTGTTCTATTTAACTTGTGAAGCATTAGGTAATAACTTTGAAATAGCTAAAGAAAAGTGAAACGGATTTACTAAAGCATATATTTAATCGATATTGTCTAACCCGCCTAAATATCCAGCATTACTAAGAGTTCAAATGCACTGTGATTGTTTTGAACTCAGTTCTGTACAGGGCGGCGACCACACGAGATGAGTCCTATGTTGACAAGGCTTTCTTAAGAAGCTGGAAGAAAAGCTGAGCTACACAGTATATATAACGCCTGAAATTTCCAATCTCAACAATCGAACCAAACAACCACAGCTTTCTTGCAATTAACCATTAGACATCTCATCGTACAAAACTTTCCCAAGGTCTTCCCTACATTCCACCCATGACTCGCCTTTTT